>CM077441.1:29923302-30214097 GCA_039654765.1 Mylopharyngodon piceus | reverse complement strand
ATAGAACCATTAACTCGACAACCCTACCTAGAACGTATTTCCTCAGCGTTTGCAATGTCTGCACAAAGGAGACATCGGGCAGCTGCTTGAAGATCTCACCTTTGGAGAGGACTGTTGATTTTGTACTCAGAAAATGTAAGTATTACTACTAAAGATAAGATTACCCCAGAATGAATTGCATTGCTAGCACACCCCAACACTTACGCACAATAATAATGATAAATGCTGACCAAAACTTAATTATATTACTTTTTTTTTTTACTTAAAATGATGTTTTAGTAAAACAAGCAAAATGTAATGTTTTGTCATATAACATAGCTATGCATGAATACACACTAGACAAATGCAGCCAAGGTGAATACATCTCAATTTGCAGTCAAGCAATGAATTAATAAAATAATTATATTTTATTTACTGAAAACAATAGGAAACATAAATGAGTAAAAGAATGAATAAAAGTAACCATCACAATAAATACATATACAAGTCAACAACACATGAAACAAAGCTTTATTCAAACTTATTGTTCTAACAATCACCTATAGCAAAGACTATAGGTGCCATCTCAACACATCTGTGCCAATTCTGCAGCTTTATTTTGATGAAGCATCTGACCACCGTGAACACCTTCGCCTGTCTTTGCCATCCATCATGGCCCTCACTGCTGCTCTTCTCAATGGGGACATCGTTGATCCAGAGGATGAGGAAGACCATGGTGATGCCCCCTGAACCCCATTACCTTGAAGCAAGAGTGGGAGAAGATGTGCAGGACAATCTGGCTGCCGCTGTGTCTGCTCCAAACATTTGTGTGCCTGCTCTCCATGAGCATGACTACCTGTAAAACATTTAAAAAGATTAAAACATTTTACAATACATGTCAGAATTCTGTTTCTTGCCATATTTTATTTATTATTTTTTACAATTACATGCTAATTTCTGTTGTAGCTTTATTACTTTTGTGGTGTGGTGGGCTAAACCACTGAACTGGTAAGCATAAGGTTGTTGGTTTGATCTCCGCAGCCGTCACTGTCCTTGAGCAAGACACTTTACTCCAGGTTACTCCACATTGATCATCCCTGTAATAAGAGCACTGTAAGTCACTTTGGATAAAAACATCCGCCAAAAACATAACTGTAAATAAATGTAAATTTTATATTTTTATTTTTTTGTTAGTGTCTTGGGCACAAACACTCAAAGCTACTTATTTCTTAAATTATACTTTTTCAAGGTACTACTATAATATAAATGCATACATACATTTCATACAGTTTCTATTTGGGGGCATAAAGGGTTAGTTCACCCAAACATATAAATTCAGTCATTATTTACTCACCTTCACGCTGTTCAATCCCTGCTGGTTTCTTTTCCCCTTTTTCCCCCCCCCACAAATGCCACCGTCACCTTGCCTTGCAGGTCCTGCTCCACCACAAAAGCTCTGCAGCAAACATACAGACATCAAGAATCAGAAAAGTGCTGTAATAACCGTTTAAAATTACAATAATTAAAATAAACTACAACTTATGATTTAAACAGATTTTTTATTCATTTCTGTAGTATACTCACTCAAAGCCTTTGATGGCAGCATTCCTTCATCAGCCTCTCTCCACCGGATAAACATACTTGTGCTCATCTGACCCTGTAACATCCAGACAAGATTCAAGTTTCCTCTGTGATTTATGTGCTCAAATCTACATTTAAAATTGTTAACGTAGTTGTTGATGTGTTAACTCACTTCTTAGCCAACACAAATGTTCCTTAATTTATCAACAGTACTAACAGACAAATTAAATGATAACTTATGTCTAGTTACTTGTACATGTTTATTTATATTACTTGCATTCATGTAATGTAAGCAGTGTTGACAACAGTGAATTCTACATAATAGTACACACACATCACTCAGATTCTGGGCGGAAGCAGTAGGCCATCCGGGAACTTCTCGCCTACTCTTTTATGATTACTGAGGTTTCAGACATACTTATTCGCTTGCCTACTGCTTTTCCCCTACTATATAGTAGGTAAGTAGGCATATTCAGATGCACTTTAAGTAGACGCATGTCCGAATCTCGGTCCGAATTACCTTAGTACGTCGCCCAGGTAATTCTCGCCTACTCTTTTTTGAATACTAAGGATTTGGACATACTTATTCGCTCGCCTACTACTACTATATCGTAGAGAAGTAGGCGGTTTCGGACACAGCCAATGTATAGAAAGTTCATGGTCAAGGACTCATGAGCTAGAAATATGTTCAGTAGGTCAAATATGGACTACTGTCTGGATGATGTAACATCAGAAGTGTGCATAAAAAGTTTAACATCGAGTACTCTTTGGCCTATAATACGTTCAGTAGGTCAAAAATGGACTAAATTCTGGCTGATGTAACATCAGAAAGAGTCAATCTACGTGTAGAAAGTTCAAAGTCGAGGATACTTTGGTCACAAATATGTTCAGTAGGTCAAATATAGATTATCGTCTGGCTGATGTAACATCAGAAAGAGTCAATGAGTATGTACAGAAAGTTCAAAATCGAGGACACTTTGGTCAGAAATATGTTCAGTAGGTCAAATATAGACTATCTTCTGGCTGATGTAACATCAGGACTCATGAATACAAAGTTCATAATCAAGGATTCGGGCCAGAAATATGTTCAATAAGTCAAAAATGGACTTCTGTCTGGTTGATGTAACATCAGAAGTATTCAATGAATTTGTATAGAAGGTTTGAGATGGAGGACTCTTGGGCCAGAAATATGTTCAGTATGTCACTTATTGACCACTCTCTGGCTGATACAACATCAGAAGTATTCAATGAGTCTGTATAGAATGTTTGAGATGGAAATAAGTTCACTAGGTCAAATATGACCTTCTAGTCTGGCTGATGTAACATCAGAAGGCGTCTATGAACATGTTTAGAAAGTTCACGATCGAGGACTCTAATGCAGGAATGTGTTCAGTAGGTCAAAGAACTTCTGTCTTTCTGATTTAAAATCAGAAGGAGTCTGTTGGTATGTATCGAAAGTCAGTGGACTCTTCTTCCAGAAATATGAAATACAATCTGTCAAATATGGGCTACTGTATGGTTGATGTAATATCAGAAGAAGTCTTTTGAGAATGTATTGAAAGTAACAGATCGTGGACTCTTTCGCCAGAAATATGTTCAGCAAGTCAAACGTGTTTTATGTTAACTGTCTGATTATTGTAGCATCAAAGGGAGTCTATGAGTATGTATAGTAAGTTAATGTTCCAGGAATCCTCGGACAGAATTTTTTTAAATAGGTCAAATATAGGTCAAATATGGACTACAATATGGCTGATGTAACATCAGAAGGAGTCAATGAGTATGTTTAAAAAGTTCAAGATCGAGGACTTTGGCCAGAAATATGTTCAGTAGGTCCAATTTTGACTATTGTCTTGCAGATGTAACATCAGAATGAGTCTTTAAGTATATATAGGTAAATTAATGTATGAGGACTCTTTACCCAGAATATGGTCAAATATGGACTACTTTCTGGCTGATGTAATATCAAAACGACTGTATAAGTATTTATAAAAAGATGATCAGGGAAATATGGCAGTGAGAATGTCTTTGGCAAGACTATTCATGATACATTTTGTAAGTAATGTTATCAAAGAGATTATATCCTCAATCTCGAGGTATCACTTTCATAGTTCATTTATGCAATGGAAGAGATAACACATGACATATGTGCTGTTGTATTGCACTGCATGCAAGACCTATCTCTCTCTGTGTGTAACATGTAAACTATGCAGGTGATTCATTTAAATTGTAAACAAATCTAACTTATTGTATACTTATAATCTAACTTAGTGCACTGGAGATCTCTCCGGTGCACTAAGTTAGATTATAAGCATACAATAAGTTAGATTGGTTGTTAACATAACAACCAAGGCCTGAGTTATTGACTTGTGCATTGAAAATAATACAAGTTAATATTGCTCTGTTTCAAAGCATTGCATGGAAGAGCTAGCTTACTTTTTACATTGAAAAGATAACACAACTTATTATGTTGTGTATTGTAGAATAACACATGCATCGCCTAGAAGAACAAACTTTTTCCGTTTTGAGAAAAACACATTTAAGAGTAGCACATTTAAAGAATAACACATAAAATACGCTGTTTCATTGCAATGCAGAGAAGAACTGTTTCATTATAACCTAACTCATGCCTTTGTGCATTGAAGAAATAACACATAATACGTGTTTTGCATTGCATTGCATAAATGATCTAACTTAATCCCTTGTACATTGAAAAATAACACAAAATATGTGCTGTTGAATTGCATTTCATGCTTATGTGCTGATGATTTATTGCATTGCATACAAGACCCGACTTATTCAGTTGTTCACTGTAGAGATAATGCATAATGTGCATTGCATTGCATGCAAGACCTGATTTATTGATTTGTACATTCAAGAATAACACATGAGACATGTTCTGTTTCATTGCATTTAATTTAAAAACTAACTTATTACATTCTTGCATTGAAGAGACAACACAATGCATTGCATACACGAGCTAACTTAATCAGTAGTGAATTAAAGAATAACATATGAACTATGCACTGCTTCATTACACCGTATACAAGAACTAGCTAAGTCAGTTGTGCATTGAAAAGATAACACATAACGCAGGTGAGATGTTGCACTGTATTGAGTACAAGATCTAAGTTATTCCTTTTTGCATTGAAGAAATAACACATAACATGTTGTGTTGCATTTCATGCAAGAGCTAAGTTTTTCCATTGTGCATTGAAGCAATACGCACAGGTGCTGTTGGTATTGTATAGCATACAAGAACTAACTTACTCCGTTGTGCAGAAATAACACGACATGTGCTATTGCATTGTATTACATGCATGCTCTGTCTTTGTGCATTGTGCATCCGTTGTGCATTGAATAATGTTTTGCATTGTAAACAAACATTGAACAGATTATCACATAACATATTTTAAGTTGCATTTGCATACTTATTCATTTGTGCATTGAAGAGATAACACAAAACAGTTGCACTGCATTGTGTACAAGAACTAAATTATTCTGTTGTGCATTGAAGAGTTAACACATAACATATGTCGTGTTGCATTGCATTGCATGTACGATCTAACGTAATCCGTTGTACATTGAAGAATAACAGATAAGCTATGCATTGTACTGCATACAAGTACTAACTTATTTGGTTGTGCACTGAAGAGATAACACATAACACAGGATCTTTTGCACTGCGTTGTATTCCGTTGTTCATTGAAAGAGATAATACATGACGTGCTGTTACAAGAACTGACCTATACATTTGCACTGAATATATAACACAGCATATTAGCTGTTGTATTGCATTAAATGCACGTTAGCTCTTGTGCAGTTCTTGCGCATATTAGTTCTACATGCAGTAAGTTCTTGTATACAATGCAACAGCACAAATGGTATCTCTTCAATGCACAAAGAAATAAGTTAGTTCTTGAATACAATGTAATGAAATCGTGAATTAAATACAATGAAACAGAACATATCAGAACATTGTACATGATGTCTTCAATGTACAAAACAGTAAGTCAGGTCTTGTATGTAATGCAATGCAGAAGTTCACATGTTTAATGATATATGTTAAAAAGCACAACGGAATAAGTTAGATCCTGCAATGCAACAGCACATGTTATGTTAGATCGTGCATGCAATGAAATGCAACACAACATATGTTATGTATTAATTCTTCAATGCACAACGGAATAATTTAAATCTTGTACTCAATGCAATGCACCTGTTTTGTGTTATCTCTTTAACGCACAAATGAATAAGTTATGTCTTGTATGCAAATGCAACTGAAAATATGTTATGTGATATCTGTTCAATGCACAACGGAAAAAGTTAATTCTTGTATGCATTGCAATGTAACAGCACATATTGTGTGTTTGAGCACAAGTTAGTTCGGTAACGCTTTAGATTACAGCCCGGAAAGTACTGCATAATTACAACGAATTTACAGCGTAACTTTCGATAATTATAGTGTACCTATAAAGTAAGTACGTGTAAGTATAGGGGAACAATATGTAAAGTCTTGAGAATAAAGGGGTAACAACCACACTGTAAAAAAAAAATCCTAATTTTACGGAAAATAACTGTGATTTTTTTACGGTCATTTTCTTTTATTTTAAATTATACTCAAAACTCTGTAAAATTACAAACAATGTATGTAAATTAACAACTCGGCTGTTATTTTAAGTATTATGACATTAATGAAAAATTACAGTAATTCACATGTTTTTTACAGAAAATTTACTGTATTTTTATACAGTATTTTTTTTGTTTTCTTAAATTACAAACAAATGTATGTAAAATTACAAAATCAGTAATTAAACAGTAACAAAACAGTTAAATGATAAAATGGTCAAATGAATGGAAGCCAAAAAACCCTGTAGAATTAAAGTAAAATATCCTAATTTAAATAAACCGCAAAACACTGTTATTTTACAGGTATTTCCTGTCAAATACCTTCACTTTAAAAAATGTCATAAAAAAACGGTCAATGACTGGCAGCTGTGGCTGCCAAACAAAGACCGTAAAATTAAAGTAAAATATCCTAATTTAAATAAACCGAAAAACACTGTTATTTTACAGGTATTTCCTGAATTATTAGATCAAATACCTTCACTTTAAAAAAAAATCGTAAAAAAATGGTCAATGACTGGCAGCTACGGCTGCCAAGCAAAAACCATTAAATTAAAGTAAAATATCCTAATTTAAATAAACCAAAAAACACTGTTACTTTACAGGTATTTCCTAAATTATTACCTTCACTTTAAAAAAAATCCTAAAAAAAACAACAAAAAAACTGTCAATGACTGGCAGCTACGGCTGCCAAACAAAAACCTTAAAATTAAAGTAAAATATTCTAATTTAAATAAAGTGCAAAAAACTTTAACAAAAATTTTCTTTAAATGTTAAAAAATACTTTGATTTTACAGGTGTTTCCTGATTTGATTCAAATGACTGACAGCAACAGAACATCAAACACTAACAGATCTCTCAAGATCTCAGCATCTTCACTTATTACAGTCCAGACTGTATTTCTTTTATACAAAGGTTCTTATTGAGAATTAACAATGATTTAGATGTTGATGTTTTATTGAAAAAAAAAAAAAGATTGATGTCACCGTTATGGAGGTGAGCGTTTGCTTTTTTCATGTTAGTTTTTCTCTGACCGCTTTAACTGTGTGTTTGTAATGCATGTTTGTTATAGCAAGAAGTGCACAAAAGAAACTCTGATCAGATGATTTTGGCTGTTTATTGATGTTGTAGTTATCATGAAGTGGCCTGATTTGCTGATATCATTTACTGTCAAGTTTTTGAGTATATTAACTGTTAATTTCATATGACTTACTGTGATATTGTAGAATCATATTATGATAACCTGGTATTCTGATTTTTAAGTCATTATGCAGAAAATGTTTTCAGCTCTAATTTTTATTTTTTGTGAGACATCAATAATCAACATATGAACCTCAACAATGGTGACAATCAACAAAGCTTTTTTTGTGACTTTAGTAGCTTGTTTTGTGACGTTGTGAGTTGATCTGAATTTTTTTTTTTTGTCACCATTGTTGAGATTCATACGCTGATTCTTGATGTCTGTGTGAGTCTGCATGACCTTGACACAACATTTTTTGCATAATGATTTAATAAAACTGTTTATAGTATTACAGCACTGCAATAGTATTGGCATGTTAAATTACAACTAATATTAAACAAATCAGTCAGAGACCAGACTCTAATATCAGTGAATCAGACCACTTTCTGGTGACTAAACTATCACTTAAAAAGTAACATCATCTGAGTTTCTCTTGCTATAACAGACATGTATCAGAAACACACATTTACAGCAGTCAGAAAATTGATGTCAAAGAGTCAAGGGTCAAGAGCCCAACTAAAGCAAGCACTGACCACCAGAATGGTGACTTCAAACTTTATTATTTTATTCAATAAAACATCAACATCTAAACCTCTGTTAATTCTCTGTAAGAACTGAAATAAAGTCTGGATTGTAAGAAGTGAAGATGATGAGATCTTGAGAGATCTGTTAGTTTCATGTTCTGTTGGGATTTAAAGGGTTTCTGTATCATCTGTTTTGTGGGTCACCATTGTGCTGGAGAGTAGAGCCTGTGATTCAGTCCAGGATGAGCCAGAAAACACTGGTGTTGTACTCCATGTTGCTTTGTTTCAGAGTAACATATAGTTGCATTAATTCATTCATGTGTGCTCTGGTTAAATACGAGTGATTCACATTTTACAGTGAATGTGTTTTATTAGTAACAATTCAGAATATATGTATAAAACAACGGTGTTTTTTCTGTGAGAGTGTTTTGCATTTTATTTAAGTTAGAATATTTTACATTTGTTTGACAGACTTTGATTGGCAGCCTTTGCTGAAAATCATTTGACTGTTTTTTTTTTTTTGTTTTTTTTTTAATTGTTTTGCAGTGAAGGTGTTTTATTGTAATAATTCAGGGAATACCTGTAAAATAACAGTGTTTTTCTGTAGAAAAATTTTAATGAAAATTTCTGTTAAAGTTTTTTACACTTTATTTAAATTAGAATATTTTACTTTAATTTTAAGGTTTTTGTTTGGCAGCCATAGCTGCCAGTCATTGACCATTTTTTTTACTATTTATTTTTTTACAGTGCAGGAAAATAACAAATTATTTATACTGTAAGTATTTTAGAACTAAGGGGTACTTATACTATTATGATAGACAACAATCTTACGTTTGGCAGCAATTTAGCGAGAAAGTGCACTGATTAAGTTGTTTAAAGGCAAGTAGAAAGAACTATTGCAATCTTTTTTAATACATGGAGAAATATACTTCTGTTTCATGTAGTTACAGGGTAAGTATGACATTGCGGGCCGTAAATTAAAGTGGTGCTTGTTACACTCTTATTTCATGTAGTTACAGGGTAAGTAATAAAAAACGCAAACAATCTGTTATCACTCGGAAAACTTTATTTGAAAAACAACTTATTTCAAAACAGATTTAAAGTTACAACACTTCTTATTCGTTTATCTTGCTTTGCTACCTCCTCCTCTTGTTCCTCTTCTTTTTCTTTCTTTCCACTGATGAATCTTAAGAGAGAATCCCATGTCATTTGCTATTCAGAAAATACAGTACACCCGGAAATGTGCTCACCGTTTACTCATCTTTTACCCTCATGCCATCTGAGATGTATACGACTTTCCTTCTTAAGATGAACACAAACAAAGTTTTTTTTTAGAAAAATAAATAATATCTGGGAACGCTTATAATGCAAGCTCATGTGTTCCTAAAAGTCGAAGCATCAAACAGCACATACAGAAATAACTACAGTAATCCATACGACCCCAATGGATGAATCAATGTCTTCTGAAGTGAAACGATACGTATCTGTAAGAAAAATACCAAATATTTTAAAATTTTAAACTTTCGACCAACTGTCACCTGCGCGTGCATGAGAGGGTTGAGAGTTCATGCTTGACGTAACTTGAAGCGTGACGTAAGCGTGCCGAGAAACTCACGCAGATGTCGGATGCCGTCAGTGTTTTTTTTTTTGTTTTTTTTTAATGCTCACAACAAAATACACAGAATAACAGATAATGATAATGAGAAACAAACAAGACAGAATAACAGAGACGGGAGTTCTCGCGCGAGTTTCACATGAATCTCCCGCGAGAACGTCATGAAAGATTCAAGTTGCTCATTACAATATGCTTTGTCGAACGCAAAGTCGACTCTCATGCAGGCGCTGTTGACAGTTGGTCGGAAGCGAAAAGATGAATAGGCTAAACCATGAGAAAATTTCTGGGTGTACTGTATTTTCTTTTAATACAGAATAGCAATGGGATTCCTTCTTAAGATTCATCAGTTGAGAAACAAGAGGAGGAGGAAGCCAAGCAAGAGAAACAACAACAACAACGACCAAAAAACGGACAAAACGTGTTACTTTCTGTCAGGACTTTAGAATTTGAAATGAAAAGTTGATTTTTAAAAAAATGAATAAATGAATAATAAGTGTTGTAGACCTGTTTTTATAATTTAGTTGTTTTTCAAATAAAGGTTTCGGAGTCAGTGATATCAGATTGTTTGCGTTTTTTTAATTTTTTTATTTTTATTACTTACCCTGTAACTACATGAAACTAAAGTGTAACAAGCACCACTTTAATTTACGGCTCGCAATGTCATACTTACCCTGTAACTCCATGAAACGAGTGTAACAAGCACCACTTTAATTTACGGCCCGCAATGTCATACTAACCCTGTAACTACATGAAATAAGAGTGTAACAAGCACCACTTTAATTTACGGCCCACAATGTCATACTTACCCTGTAACTACATGAAACAAAAGCATATTTCCCCATGTATTAAAAAAGATTGCAATAGTTCTTTCTACTTGCCTTGAAACAACTTAATCAGTGCACTTTCTCATTAAATTGCTCCCAAACTTAAGATTGTTGTCTATCATAATAGTCTAAGTACCCCTTAGCTCTAAAATACTTACAGTATAAATAATTTGTTATTTTCCTGGTTGTTACCCCTTTATTCCCAAGACTTTACATATTGTTCCCCTATACATTCACGTATTTACTTTAAGGTACACTATAATTATTGAAAGTTACACTGTAAATTCGTTGTAATTATGCAGTACTTTCCGGGCTGTAATCTAAAGCGTTACCATTAGTTCTTGAATTAATTCTCATGTGTTATTCTTCAATGTACAAATCAATAAATCAGGTCTTGCATGCAATCCAATGCACATAGGGATGAATAGAATTCATTCAGGTTGAGGTTTTCCAAGTTATCTCAATGGCAAAAAGTGTCCCATGTTCACCCTATGTTATGCATTATATCTTCAATGAACAACCGAATAAGTCAGGTCTTGTAACACAATGCAATATATCAGCAGCACATATGCATGAAATGCAATGAAACAGAACATATTTTATGTGATTCTTAAATGCACAACAGATTAAGTTATAAATCTTGCATGCAATGCAGCAACACAAATAATTTGTCTTATCTCTTCTATCTCTTCTATTCCATCTAATTCCATCTTGTATAGAATGCAATGAAACAGACGATATCTCTTGTGTTATTTTCGATACACATAAATAACAGTTTATATTGTGCATGCAATGCACTGCAACAGCACATGTTATCTCTTCAATGCACAAAGGAATGAGTTCTTGTATGCATTGCAATGAAACAGCATATTTTATGTTATTCTTAATGTGTTTTTCTCACAATGCAATAAGTTTGTTCTTCTATGCAATGCACTGACACAGAGCATGTCATGTTTTATTCTTCAATGCAATGAAGTGATATCAAACAATCTAAAATAAAATAACCTATGACAAAACAACACAAATGTTTTGTTTTGTCTATTCAACACACAAAGAAATTCTTGTATACAATGCAATTAATCTGAGCATAACGTTATTCTTTAATACAAAAAGGATTAAGTTAGATTCTATCTATCTATTCTATCTTTGCAATGCACAACGGAGTAAGTTAGTTCTATAGGCAATGCAATGAAAAAGATAAGAATATATATTACACAACACATTTGCCTTTGTATTACATTACATGCACAATTTGTGCCTTGTGCATCCATTGTGCATTGAAAAATAACATAAAATCTATTATCTGTTATGTCACTGTTGTATACAAGAACTAACTTTATTCTGTTGTGCATTGAAGAGATAACACATAACATATGTGCATTGCTTTTGCATACACAACGAGATCCTGTACTCAATGCAGTGCACCTGTTATGTGTTATCTCTACAATGCCTGTAACGTAATAAGTTAGTTGTTGTATACAATACAGTTAATCAGAGCATAACATATAAACATAACATAGTTTATTTTTATTTTCAATGCACTGCGAATTAATCGTGAATGGCAATTCAAAGCAACACGGCATATGTTATGTGTTGTCTCTTCAATGTACAACAGAATAAGTTAGTTCTTGTATGCAAAGCATATGTTTTGTGTTATTTATATTGCTCAACGGAATACATACGGTATGTAATGCAAGGAAACAGAGCATATCTCATACACGACCTGACTTATTGATTTGTACATTGAAGAATAACACATATGTTCTGTTTCGTTGCATTCAATAACAAGAACTTATTCCGTTCGTGCATTTAAGTAACTCATGAAACATGCTCTTTTCATTGCATTGCCTATAATAACTAACTTCGTTGTTCATTGCAGAGATAACGCGACATAGTGCTGTTGCATACACAATCTAACTTTGCGCATTTTGCATCTGTTGTGGTGTTTCATTACATAGCACACAAGAACTAACTTACTACGTTGTGCATTGAAGAGGTTTTGGATTGCATTTGCAAACAAGACCTGACTTAATGACTTGTGCATTGAAGAATTTCACAAGAGCTATGCTGACTTATTCCGTTGTTTATTGAAGAGATAACACATAATGTAATGTGCTGCTGCATTGCATCGCATGTACGGGCGAACTTAATAGACGGATTTCTGTGTAAGGTCATCACAGAGATGCGCGTACAATTAAGGGGCAGAAAGCAGCACTCTTTACGGCATATCTAGCAGAAACAGAGATGACACGGAGCTGTTGTGCTGTAAACTGCACTAACCGCCAAAAAGATGGATTTAAAATGTTCAATATTCCGAGGGGATCACATGCTTTTGCTAAAAACAGAAGGAGATAATGTTATTATATATTATATTATTATATACAATATATTATTATATTATATTAATTATTGTATTAATATATTATTATATAAAATATATATTATATTATTATATATTATATTATTATATATAAGGATACTATTATATATAAGTGTATATCGGGCCATATGATTGCTGGCCACTTGGACATATCTGTGATCCATTTGTTGTCTGAAATAGTGTAGGGATCTGGTAATGTCTCACCATTACTAAAGGTTAATTTCTTAATACAGTGCATCCGGAAAGTATTCACAGTGCTTCACTTTTTCCACATTTTGTTATGTTACAGCCTTATTCCAAAAGGGATTAAATTCATTATTTTCCTCAAAATTCTACAAACAATACCCCATAATGACAACATGAAAAAAGTTTGTTTGAAAAATTTGCATTTTTGCTCAATACTTTGTTGAAGCACCTTTGGCACCCATTACAGCCTCAAGTCTTTTTGAGTATGATGCTACAAGCTTGGCACACCTATTTTTGGGCAGTTTTTCCCATTCTTCTTTGCAGGACATCTCAAGCTCCATCAGGTTGGAAGGAGAGCGTCGGTGCACAGTCATTTTCGGATCTCTCCAGAGATGTTTAATCGGGTTCAAGTCTGGGCTCTGGCTGGGTCCCTTAAGGACATTCACAGAGTTGTCCCATAGCCACTCCTTTGTAATCTTGGCTGTGTGCTTAGGGTCGTTGTCCTGTTGGAAGATGAACCTTCACCCCAGTCTGAGGTCCAGAGCGCTCTGGAGCAGGTTTTCATCAAGGATGTCTCTGTACATTGCTGCATTCATCTTTCCCTCAATCCTGACTAGTCTCCCAGTTCCTGCCGCTGAAAAACATCCCCACAGCATGATGCTGACACCACCATGCTTCACTGTAGGGATGGTATTGGCCAGGTGATGAGCGGTGCCTGGTTTCCTCCAGACATGACCCTTGCTATTAAGGCCAAAGCAGGGCCGGACTGGGACTCATTTTCAGCCCTGGAGTTTCATGCCCACTTTAATTCACGACATGATGTTTTATTAACAAAATTTGGGAGGAGCAACGTTCAAATAATCTGACTAATCATCACACCATTTCAGCCAACTGTTAGCAATCAGTAATCAACATATCTACCCAATCAGCATGAGTGAAAGCATATACATAGACAGAGTCGACTCACCCATATTCCTCGACAGTTTTGCAGCATCCCTCCACCACCCCGTCTCCTCACACTTGCCTGGTTACTTTCCTAACTGGAATACGGGGGGAGTACTCTGGGTTCAGGCCAAATACCAAGCTCAGAGCCCTCTCCTCGGACAGCACACCAAATACGCATACTATTACACATACTATTTACCATCTGATTATTTGTAAGTGTGAACTCGTGAATGACTATATTAAAATAATGTAATTAAAACTTCAGTATATAAGTCTGTAATAGTGCACTGTTCTCTACAGCCTTGTAATTAATTGTATTTTTCAAAAATATCTTCAAATCCCCCTCCCCCCCAAAATAAAATAAAAATGATAGTACAAAAAAATGCTAAAATTTGATATAGTCATTTTTAATGTTATAATAATGATTTTATAATGTGAACCATTGATTAATTCTCTAGCCATCTAGTGGCTGTAGTTAAAAATTCATGTTATTTTAATTTTAATTTAATTAAGTGTTTGCTTTTACAGTAGATGCCAGCAATCCTCCACTAAACCCAGGCACATTTTTCATGTCTATCACTATGAATGAAACTGAGAAATGTAGATCTTTATTAAAGTGGATTTAACATAAAATTTTGCTATTTTATATAAATGTATATACTTAAATTATTACAAATTGAGGCAAATAAATAACACAAAATACCATAAATCCCCCCAAACCGCACAACTTTACAGTAAAATATTACCTATTATGTTTGTTTAAAAAAAGTTACATTATGTTACAAAATCACATTTTACTGTCTGGTTATGCAAGCTAGTTGGACAGAAAAATGAATATTGTTGGCCAATGTGTAATAGCAACGTAACATAGGTGATAGGCCCTATATTTTATTATTTGCCTACTATTATTACGATGAGAGTAATAGCTGCATACATGCCTTTATCTTTTGCATGTTTCCCCTCTTCCTTTTTATTTATTTACGTTACTTAAATAGGCCTCCTTAGACCTTTTGTCTTACCATAATTTAGTGTTGATTTAGAACTTGTCCCGCTGTCCCTATAGACGTCACCTCATCCCTTCTTCTCGTATACTTTTGAGTGAGTTGTCTTCACCGGGTGCACACTCCGAGTCCCTCCCGACCAGGTTAATTTACCCCATGGATCGCGGAACGTACCAAAAGAAGGAGGGACCGGGGACGAGTTGGGTGGGTGCACACTGGATGAGACAAAATTATCAAGCGTAACATTAGTTTCCAGAAGTCGCTCCTGACCGAAAATTTAGGTATAGGGCAGATTCTGGGTCTTGGCGCTAGTTTATGATAGCTTAAACAATTTTTGCATGCTTTATATTCTAATCGCTGAACACACGCAGAACACTTTTGGCAGACGTTGCGTTATTCGGCCTGAGGCTGGCGCTCTAATGTTGATTGACACACACGACACACGTTGTTTTAAAATATTAGAAGTTGTCAGTGTTTTATTTGTTACACAATACCGAGAACTCCCCAAAAGAGTTCCAACTCAAATTAGGAAACATATTTCATTCAAATGAATACGACTTTTTCAAAAGAAAAATATAGCTATATGCCTATTATCGATTTGTTTTTGCTATTAGGAAAATTTTATATTCATCAAACTAAATGGAGTCGCCTAACTCAAAACCCAATTTTGCCAATTTTCAAACAGCCTTTAAAGTTTATTTAGAATCTGTAAAGTTTTTTTTTTAAAAAAAAAAAAATCGAAAAGCCCAGAACTGTATCTTTGCTAAATAAATGTAATGTTTGTGATGCCCTGTAATTTTAAGTTAATTTGTTTGGTTTCTTTTTATTTAAATTATTGTTTCAATTTATACTTACTTATATTTATACTTTTATTATTATTATTATTATTATTATACTTATATTTAGGCCTATACTAAATGTGTGAAATGTGTCAAGAACGTGCTGTTGAATTCTGTAGTTCTGAAAGTTTAAAAAAAAAAAAAAAAAAAAAAAAAAGTTGTGGAGGAATTCCAGTGAGGAAAAGAAAGTCATGTCTATTCTCTTACCAAACATAAAACAAACACAACAGTAGGCTACTATAAAACTTAAAGCTATTCACACAAGCACGTTTGAACAAAAGGATTTATAGCTACTTTTTATTAACTTTATACGCTAGTCCACATATGTACAGACATGCCAACTAGTTACTGACCTGATGCAGACTAATACACCCATAGCTGAAGCGAACTGATATCGGCTTTGTCTGGACTGGAGCGAGGTTTAGGCTAGCTAACGTGAAAATAAGCGGGACAGCCTGAAATCTGCCCCAGTGGTGCACAATTACAGCGCGCTGCAGTTCCATTCTTTTTTTTTTTTTTTTTTTTTTTTAACCACAGATTTACATTGGAAAATTGTGGGGCGCTGTAGAGCTGGGGAGGGCTCAGAGACCGGCTGCCCCGCTTATTATAATACATGCCTGCCGAAGCCATACGCAAAATTTTAATATCCTGCTCACTTTACGTTTTAAAGTAGTCTAAAATCCGAAAAATATTTCTTGCAGAATGCTGAACACTTTTACAATTTATTATTGTTTCAGGTTATATAGAGGTCTATGTTTGAATGAATATTTTGGTGGAGCTTTGCCCCACCTGCCCATACAGACGAGCCACGGCTGTTAGTTTCAAAGGTAACTTACTCATTTTGATTGCGGATGCCACAACATTGGTGTTGTTTATATCCGGACTATAAACTTTGACCAATATTTTCGTATATTTACAACAAAGGGATAGCAATACTGTCAGCTGAAAACACTGTTTGTGAAGCTGTATCAGACTTTATGAGCGCTGCGCTCTCTGGATCAGCGGCAGCGCGAAAGCAAGTTTAAATTTATATTCTGGCAGGATCGTAACTTAAAAAGGTTTAATAGACTGCGGAATTGTTGTCATTTAGGAATAAGATCGCGTGTGTGTTTGAATCGAGATTGCAATATTCTAATGATTAATCGTGCATACATATGGACCTGTAGCCTATGTATTTTTGTATATCATTTGTTCCAGACCTCAAAAGTTACCCCCCTGGTTCCGCGATCCATGATTTACCCACAGAGTGACATGATATCATTGACGTTACGTGCAAATGAGCGGTAAAAACCCGATCGCTCATTCGTGTGTTTTTTTTTTTTTTTTTTTTCCCTTGCGCGGCTGCCTCGTGCCGCCCTGGGCCGTTGCCCATGTCGTCCAGGGCTAAATCCGTCACTGACTGGTTTTAAGGAAAAAGTTAGGCTACTCAGCTTAGTACATCTGGCCGCGTCGACAGTTTATAGAGCATCCATATTTCAACCCAGTGCCATGACAACACCGGCCCTCGCGGCCAAATAAACAGACCGGTCCACCGGGAATTCTCCCGGTGCTCCCAATTAGCCAATCCGGGCCTGGGCCAAAGTGTTCAATCTTTGTTGATCTCATGGTCTGAGAGTCCTTCAGGTGCCTTTTGGTAAACTCCAGGCGGGCTGCCATGTGCCTTTTACTGACGAGTGGCTTCCGTCTGGCCACTCTACAATACAGGCCTGATTGGTGGAGTGCTGCAGAGATGGTTGTTCTTCTGGAAGATTCTCCTCTCTCCACAGAGAAACGCTGGAGCTCTGTCAGAGTGACCATCGGGGTTCTTGGTCACCTCCCTGACTAACGCCCTTCTCCCCCGATCGCTCAATTTGACTGGGCAGCCCACTCTAGGAAGAGTCCTGGTGGTTCCAAACTTCTTCCATTTATGGATGATGGAGGCCACTGTGCTCATTGGGACTTTCAATGCTGCAGAAGTTTTTCTGTACCCTGCCCCAGATCTGTGCCTTGATACAATCCAGTCTCGGAGGTCTACAGACAATTCCTTGGAATTCATGGCTTGGTTTGTGCTCTGACATGCACTGTTAACTGTGGGACCTTATAAAGACAGGTGTGTGCCTTTCCAAATCATGTCCAATCAACTGAATTTACCACAATTGGACTCCAATCAAGTTGTAGAAACATCTCAAGGATAAACAGTGGAAACAGGATGCACCTGAGCTCAATTTTGAGTGTCATGGCAAAGGCTGTGAATACTTATGTACATGTGATTTTTTTCATTTTTTATTTTTAATAAATTTGCAAAGATTTCAAACAAACTTCTTTCACATTGTCATTATGGGGTATTGTTTGTAGAATTTTGAGGAAAATAATGAATTTAATCCCTTTTGGAATAAGGCTGTAACATAACAAAATGTGGAAAAAGTGAAGTGCTGTGAATACTTTCTGGATGCACTGTATAATCGGCGGAGTCCACGCTACCTAGGCTTCCAAAGTAATTGATGCTAGCAATTTCCTCACTGTCACACACCTAGCTAGCTGTTACACGTCTCATGTCTTGTACAGTATGTTTACAGTATCAAATTTCTTTCAAATGTGGTGGGTCGTGACTTAGTCTTGGCGTAAACATTTAGGATAAAAGGCTCAACAACTAACAAAACCAGGTAGGTTCATAAATTCATAGGGTATGTCATGTTTTTATGATTAGCAAACTTAGTTGGATAATTTAATTCAGAGACCTGATGACTAACGTTATAACTTAGCCTACTAGTCAACTGTTGTTAGCTAACATTTTACATAATGTTATATTAATATGCAAATAAAACAAACAAACAGATCCAACTCTGACATGGCAGTTTATTATTGAGTCAACAAGAATTTACAAACAATGTGAAATCAACGTTAATTACAATGGTTGATTAACGTTACAATCTTCTACAGGTGTTATGCCGAGTTTTGCATAACGTTACATGCCAAGAATTGCATGCACCTCCAAGTACTGTTTAAAAATGATATAATATTCTTTGTGGGGTTCATTAATGGTGATAAATAATTCAGCAGAACAGATGTTGTAGGCTACCTGCAGAGATTTGCATCCACCTCTTTTCTCAGCATAAATACAGGGCCGGCCCAGGCTCTGTTGGTGCCCTAGGCGAGATTTTAAATTTTTTTGAAAATGCAGATTTTTCAAAACTTTACTATAATATAACATAACATAGTGATAAGTATTAACATAAATAAGTAGTAAATAAATTGTGATAATAAACAAACAAATTTGACTTACAGTCACCTGAAGAATAACAAAAATGAAAATTGGAAATTAAAGTGCAAATCAACAAAAAAGTGCAAAAAACTATTATATTTTCAGAATTACAGAACAGTTTCAAAACTGAACACAAAATAAAGGCTACATATTGTAATTTATTTGTAGATGTTAGCCAGCAAGCTAGCTAGTTAATCTAATTAGCATACCCATTAGCATCCATTTTGTGCATACAGTGGAAAATGGCATACTTAAACTTAAATTATTTTAATTCATGAATGCTAGTGTAACGCGTTGCTCGCGTAGGAAACACACGACGAAGAAGATGAATTTCAAACAAGTCTTTACTTAGCCAGGATGGTGGACCATAGCGGCAGCGCTGGAGGGAGGAGCCATGGTGGTGACGGCTTCAGCGCCACCTTGTGGACGAGCGAGGGCGACGACAATGACGGATGAGGAACCCATGGCGCAGATGGAGGGGCTGATGGAGTGGAAACCCCTCAGGCTCCAGGGTGATGTCATGCTCGGTCGCTCCTCCTGGCGCGGGCTCTGACTTCACGGTGGAGTTGTTCACTCCATCTGCGGTGGGTCTCTGACTGGGAACTGGGCTAGGCAGGGTTCTGCTTGCTGGGGCCGTGGAAGTTCGCCCCAATCCAGAACAAGGTCTTCAGGGTTTCATCCTCCAGCAGGCTGGTGATGGCGAGGTGAAAAAACGCAGACGAGAAAGACAGGAAATCGTGGCTGTCCTGAGCCACGTTGATGAATTTTTCCCATTCATCCATTAGGGAGGTCCGGTCTTCTGTAACGCATTGCTCACGTAGGAAACACATGACGAAGAAGATGAATTTCAAACAAGTCTTTACTTAGTAATCCAAATGGGAGATAATACAGGAACAGGAAAACACACAACACAACACAACACAACACAACACAACACAACACAACACAACACAACACAACACAACACAACACAACACAACACAACACAACACAACACAACACAACACAACACAACACAACACTAGAACATACGAGACCGGACACTGTGGTGAAGATGGTGACTGCTTATAAAGGGAGTGCTGATGAGTGGTAATGATGGTGATGGTCTTCAGGTGCGGGTGATGATGATCGAGTGCAGGTGAGGAACAGGAGGGACACTGGGAAATGTAGTGCCGGTGCTGGTGACTGATCTGGTGACTGTGACAGTACAGACCCCGGAGGGGGTCCTGGAGGTGGACGGCGTGAAGGTGAGAAGGAAGATTCTGGAGGTGGCTCAGGAGGAGAACGGTTGAGCTGAAGGATGAGCCAGGTGGTGGCCCAGTCCCCAGCCAGGATGGTGGACCACAGCGGTGGCTCGTGACTGTGACAGCTAGATTATAGTCCTAGTCATAGTCTTTTCTTCAAAAGACATTTAGTGCACTTTTTGGTGAATTAAGCAGTAATGTAACTGAAATTAAAACAACAAGATTACAGAAGCTTACATTTATTTTAAAGAAAATAAAGTAAAATTAAATAAGCAGTTAACTCAAGCAAAAACTCACAGTGTCCCACAGTGTCAGTGGATCAACATGCACATTCCAAATACTGCTATATATCCTAATCATTTTTAACACGTAGCCTATTAATAACTTTAATGAGCTCATTGTTTCTACATCAAATTAACACATTGTTTAAATTAATACAATTAATGCGCTCAAGATGGCGATGTGAGCGGTTGTGGTGTTTCGAGCTGAGACAGAAAATATGGGGTCCACTTATTATAATAAGTTTTAAACTGTGTGGTTGCCAAATATTGTTAGCGATACATTTGTAAAGATACTTTTGGAGACTTTTAACAACTGATTTGTGTTCGGATAATGGAGATGGAGGACTCTGTGGAGATGGAGATTGACTCAGCGAAAGAAAAGAGGTGTCGTAAGGATCTTCACTCTTATGCCTGTAAAGTGGCTGAAGAAGGTACCTGTAACACCAACCCCAATACTCCAGAGAAACGTCCACCAAAGAAAGCTAAGAATGATGGAGAGAATGAACCGTCTTTGACTGAGATGCAAGAGAATATTATTCGTGTTCTGATGGCAAAAATCGACCAAAGAGCTGATCAAATTGATATGGCAGTCAAACAAAACACTCTACAAATTGAAGGACTTAAAAAGTCACTTGATAACTGTTATCAAGACATTGCTGATTTAAAAAAGGAAAGTGCATGTCTTAAAACACAGTGCGTGGAATCTCAAAAAAAGATTCAAGAAAGAGTCCCTGAGAGATCAGAAGAAGACATTAAAGCGGTTGTGAAAGAAATATGCAGAGAGATCCTTCCAGAAGCTGAGTGCACACTTGTGGCAGGTGCCACCGATGTAGTCCACAGGATTGGCAAACCTCCAGAGATGAAGAACAACGTCACACCGCGACCAGTAATCATCAGGTTTCTTTCACGGACGGCAAGAGACTTGGTGTGGAGATCTGCCAAAGCTAATGAATATCTACAAAGAAAGCATCTTCGCTTCAAAGAGGATCTGACTGCTGCAGACAAAGAAGCACGAACCATGTTATGGCCTCTTGTAGAAAAGGCACACAAAGAGGGAAAGAGAGCATACTTTGTAGGTAACAAGGCTTACATAGATAAGAAAGAGGTCTGAGTTACCTAATGTTTCGTTAACTGGAACATATATTGCTCGGAGCAAGCAACTTTCCTTGAGTAAGCAGTAGCCTATGTAGGCTATATTGGTAACAAGTTGTAGTTATGTTAAGAATGGCACCTATACAATCGATTTAAAAATGTTTGAAAAAATGTGTTCATATGTAACTGTGGATATTTAATCTGCATTTACAGGCTGTTACATTTACATTGTATATTGCAGAGGATTATATAGAAGATATTTATGCAACAACAGCACTTTAAAGACCCTAGTTTAAGAATGTATTTTTTATAAAAAGGACAAGTGTAAGTTTTGCTGTCTATTTCAGTTTTTTTGATTAATGCCAGAGGTTTACGTGATCCTTTGAAAAGGAAATCCTTATTTTTATATTGTAAAGGAAAGGGTGTCGATTTTTATTTTGTTCAAGAAACGCATACTTGTAAGGAAGATGAAAGGTTCTGGAGAAGTCAATGGGGAAATGACATATGGTTTTCACATTTCAGCACTAGGTCTGCGGGGGTCTCTATACTAAAGGGAAATTTCAAGGATCAGTGTTACGGACAGAAGGGTAGGAGACAACAGATTTGCAGGTAAGGTGAAGTTTATTGACAAACAGCGGTGATACACAGATGAGCAGGTAAGTAACTGGTAATTGGGTACTTAGTGATGGTGAAACTGTAGTAATGATACTGTCCTTTCTCTTGCAGGTTGATGACCCGTGGATGGCTGGAAGCAGAGTTGAGAGGCAGACTCACGGAGACGGTAGGATGACACACACACAGATACAAGGCACGAAGACTGGGAAGCACGCTGGAGTAGAATGGGTAAGTATCAACGATGACTTGGAGCATTAGAAGAGTAGTCCTTGGTATCAACGAGACCGGACAGTGAACTGAGGTGAGTGGTGCGCTTAAGTATCTGTGGTGATTGGGTGATGAGGATCAGGTGTGTGTGGTTAGAACTCTGGTGAGGGAGTGCGCTGTGACTGGCTGATGGTTGAGCCTGGTGGATCTGTGACAGTCAGGTTCTTAGCCACGAAATTGATAGTTTGGGAAGAATGGTAATAATGCATGTTAACATTGATCAAACTCATTACACTCTTGTGAATTCATATGCCACCAATAATAGACAGCTTAATGAAACTTTTTTCACAAATATCAACAAATTAAACTGAAGCAAATTAAAAATAAATTTCCCTTGGCAAAAATAGTATGGGGGGGTGATTTCAATAGTGTGTTTGATGAAGATTTGGATCGATGGCCATCAAGAAGCAATGAAATTTGTTGTGAAATCAGGAATGTATGTACCTGTGTAGGTTTGGTTGACATTTGGCGCCTCAAAAATCCAGACAAAAGAATATATACATGGAGCAACAAAGATTATTCCAAACAATCACGCATTGATTTTTTCCTAATATCACATGAATTGGAACAGTATGTCCAGACTGTTTCTATAGAGCCGTCAGTTTTAACTGACCATAAGGGTATATCAATCTTGATTAATATGCATGGACCAACTGAATTTAAATTAAAAAGGGGTTCTTGGAAATTGAATAAAAAGTTATTAGATGATGATAATTTTAAAATGATGGTATCGAAGTTAATAGATAAGCACTGGTCTCAGGCTAAAATAATGAATGTTTATGGGGAACACTGGGAAATAATGAAATACAAAATTTGGAACCTAGCTATTTCAATGGGGAAATCGATTGCTTCAGTTAAAAGACAAAAAGAATATAGTGTTATAAAAGAAATAATGCGCCTGTCTAGTAAAGGTAATTTGAACAAACAGGAACTGATGGATATATCATCATTACAAGTACAATTGGATAACATTTATCAAGAAAAAGCAGAGGGTGCATTTATCAGATCAAGACATAAATGGTTGGAACAGGGGAAAAAAAATACTAAGTATTTCTTTAATTTGGAGAAAAGAAATGGCAAATTGACTTCTATAAGTAAATTGTTAATTTATATAGTCACAGAGGATGGAAAAAATATTTCACAGTTTGTTACTCAGTTTTATAAAGACCTGTATACTTCCAATTTTGTATCTCCTGATCTGAATGACTTTCTGGATAGTGTTGAAGACAAAGCCAAAGTTATTGATGATGATTTTAAATTGTTTTGTGATGGTGATTTAAAATTGGAGGAAGTTAAAGAGTGGAATGGGAATTACATCAGCCAGACAATAGTCCATCTTTGACCGATTGAACATATTTTTGGCAAGAGCTCTCGATAATAAACTTCCCATACATACTCATTGACTGCTTCTGATGTTATAAACCATTTTGTAGTCCAGTGGTTCGCATACTTTTTAGAGTAGCGTAAGGCATTTAACATCTTTCTCTCATCTACAGACTGCAGTCACACATTTTCCATTAAGGGACAATATTTGCCAGCTTAAATTGATTTTCCAGTGCATTTTTACCTTTATCAATTACCTTCAAAAAATAAATAATATTTTGAATAAAAATGTTCAACAGTTCAATGATGGTAAAACGAAGTGATGTTTTTAAATATTAAACTAAAACCGCCAGTAGGTGGCGGTAAGTCAATTAACGAGTCATTCATTCAGTAAAAAAGCAAGTGACTGTATTTATGAACGGATTGAAGCCGCAAAGCTTTGAAAGAATTGTGAGAGTCAGTGACTCAATGACTCTCGAAACACCGCTGTGTGTTGCAGTTCTGCTGTGGCTTTCGTTGGAACTATTATTTTGTTATAAAATAAAGCAAATGTAAATCCCCAATTTTACAAAGTTACATTGTCGAGAACGGCAGTAATGTAGCGTGATTTGCTATCATATGCACACTGCTTGCGTGGATGCAGTCAGTATTGACAGCAAAAGATGAGGTAATTGGATGTCATCTACTTAACCTTTTATGGCATGATGCCTGTTAGAAATACATGCACGGTTTTAATATTATTTTAAGCGGGGTAGAATTAAATTTACGACAATACTTCAGTTGCAAGAAACTATCAGTAAGTTCGAACTCATCTCATTACATTGCACACAGTAAGACAATAATAACAAATGTAACACTCTCTTTATTAATTTTTTTATTGTACATGTGTGCAGTTATGGGGGAATTGTTATTTCAGTTTATAAATAAATTAGAAATCATTTTTGAAAATTTTTTTTTTATATAAAATTACAACTTTTGTAATGTAAAATTCACTTTAAAAAGATCAAACCATTTTAAACTTAAAATAACATGACATTTCAACTATAGCCACTAGATGGCTGCAGAGCATTACTCAATGTCTCGTTTGCCATTGCCTACATTTTTCACAAGTGTTTAATTTAGATGTATGTTTCGACATTGTAAAAATCATTATTTTAACAATAGAAATGACTCTTTGTCAAAGTTTAGCAATTTTTGTACTTTAGTATAATTTTTTTTGCAATTATGACATATTACAGTCAAACCTGAACATGGTGTTTTGTATGTTATAAAGTGAAAGTGAAAAGTGAAAATGACGTGGCGTGTGGCCAAGTATGGTGTCCCATACTCTGCTCTGCATTTAACCCATCCAAGTGCACACACACAGCAGTGAGTACTGAACACGTGTGTGTTTGCATTTGTTCTTCATCATGGTGTTGTGGTGTCAGTCCATCATCAGTTCTCTGTGTGTTTTTTACATTGTAGCTGTTTTTTTTTTTTTTTTTTTAACAGAGCGACTTGGATCTTCTCACCCTTTTATTTTGTGATTTTGTGGGTTTGGGGATAGTTGGGGGTCGTGGATGTTTTGTGGCATCACCCCTTCGTTTTTTGTGTTTTTTGCTTGTAACTTAGTTACTTTTTTTTGGCAAATTATATAACAGAAAGCAATTTTTATAGTATCCCATTTATTTTCTTTGGGCAATTTTTGGGGGTGGGGATGTTTTTTGTGTGTGAGCTAACATAATTCTTTTTACTTTGAAGAGATAACTTCTTAACTTAATCCGTTGTGCATTGAAAAACAACACATATGATATGCTCTGTCAATGCATTGCATACAAGAATAAACTTATTTCATTGTGCATTTAAGAATAACATAAAACATGTGTTTGTTGCACTGAATTGCATGCATGATCTAATCTATCGTTTTTGTGCATTGAAGAGATAACACCGCATATGTGCTGCTGCATTGCATTGCATACAAGACCTGACTTATTGAACTGTGCATAGAGAATAACACCAGAGATATGGTCTGTTTCACTGCACTGCATACAAAAATTAATTTACTCCTTTGTGCATTGAAGAGATATCAGATGACGTTGTTGCATTGCATGCACAATCTAACTTAATCCGCTGTGTGTTGAAAAATAACACAATCTATTCAGTTTCCTTGCACTGTATACAATAATTTACTTATTCCTTTGTGCATTTAAGAATTAACATAAAATATGCGCCATTTCATTGCATTATATACAAGAATTCAGTTGTGCATTGAAGTGATAAAACAAAAGATTTGTGTTATTGCATTGCATACAAGATGTAACTTCATTTGTTGAGCATTGCTATTACATACACTATATTGCCAAAAGTTTTGGGACGTCTGCCTTTACATGCACATGAACTTTAATGATATCCCATTCTTAATCCGTAAGGTTTCATATGGAATTGGCCCACCCTTTGCAGCTATAACAGCTTCAACTCTTCTGGGAAGGCTTTCCAAAAGGCTTAGGAGTGTGTTTATGGGAATTTTTGACCATTCTTCTAGAAGCGCATTTGTGAGGTCAGGCACTGATGTTGGACGAGAAGGACTGGCTCGCAGTCTCCGCTCTAATTCATCCCAAAGGTGTTCTATCGGGTTAAGGTCAGGACTCTGTGCAGGCCAGTCAAGTTCCTCCACACCAAACTCGCTCATCCATGTCTTTATGGACCTTGCTTTGTGCACTGGTGCGCAGTCATCCTGGGACAGGAAGGGGCCATCCCCAAACTGTTCCCACAAAGTTGGGAGCATGAAATTGTCCAAAATGTCTTGGTATGCTGAAGTATTAAGAGTTCCTTTCACTGGAACTAAGGGGCCAAGCCCAACCCCTGAAAAACAACCCCATGTTTCCATGAAGCTCTCTACACACTCTCTACACACTGTTCTTGAGGTAATCTGAAGGCCACACGAAGTTTGGAGGCCTGTGGCTATTGACTCTGCAGAAAGTTGGCGACTTCTGCGCAATGTGCACCTCAATATGCGCTGACCCTGCTCTGTGAATTTACGGTGGCCTACCACTTCGTGGCTGAGTTGCTGTTGTTCCTAATTGCTTCCACTTTGTTATAATACCACTAACAGTTGACCGTGGAATATTTAGTAGTGAGGAAATTTCACGGATGGACTTATTGCACAGGTGGCAACCTATCATGGTACCAGGCTTGAATTCACTGAGCTCCTGAGAGCGACCCATTCTTTCACAAATGTTTGTAGAAGCAGTCTGCATGCCTAGATGCTTGATTTCATACACCTGTGGCCATGGAAGTGATCGGAACACCTGAATTCAATTATTTGGAGGGGTGTCCCAATACTTTTGGCCAAATAGTGTATGTCATGCTCTGATTCATTGCATTGTAGCCTACACAAGAACTAACTAACTCTGTTGTGCATTGAAGAGACAGTATATGTGCTGTTGCATTGCATTGCATGCACAATCTAACTTAATCCCTTTTGCATTGAAAAATAACATAAAATATGCCCTTTTTCATTGCATTGTATAAAAGAACTAACTCTTTTTTTTTTATAATTCCTTATGTGATCGAACAGGCACAGGCACAGAGAAATCGGAAATTATGGGAAGGGGAATTGTTAATTCCAATTGATGAGGATATTTGGGACAACGTTTGGGAAAATGCTAAAATCAGTGTGTAATCATACAAAATCAATTCAGCTGAAGATTTTACATAGATTACAATTGTAGACATGCTTTTAATAATTCCTTTTCCCCTTTTTGCCTCAAATGCAAGACCGAAATTGGCACACTGACTCACTGTTTATGGTCATGTCATCAGATACAGAATTATTGGAATAACACTTAACGAAATGCAAAAGATTCTACCTGGAACTGGACCTCTTGTCACTGTTATTGGGAATTGGAATACCTCACATGCTTAATCCACTCTGAGAGACTTTTTTCATAAAATATGGGAGCCATTTTTAAATTATCTGGATCCTAGAGTCGCAAACATTTTGTTTGGATTTTACTGATGAACATTTTGTATATCCATAATATGAGCTAATATGATGTAACAGTAGTTTGTATTCTCTGAGCTGTTTTTTAATATATATATATATATATATATATAATTTTTGTATAATGTTTATATGATGAATATGGTGTTTTTGAGTTTTAAAAAATGGAGCGCAGCTGGAAGAAAACAAAACTATAGGTTTTTTGCATTTTGTGGAAAGAAAGCATTTTTTACATACAGAAAGGCCTGCTAGATCTACTTATTTTTCAAATCTCTTAGAAGAAAACAAACACAACCCTAGGTATTTATTTGATACAGTGGCTAAATTAACGAAAAATAAAGCTTCAACTTCTGATGTTTCCAAACAGCACAGCAGTAATGACTTTATGAACTTCTTTACTTGGAAGATTGATAATATTAGAGAGAAAATTATAACCATGGAACCGTCTACTACAGTATTGTGTCATATTGTAGTGTCCCTGAGGAAAAATTCCATTCATTCATTGCTATAGGAGAGGAAGAATTGTCTAAACTCGTTAAATCATCAAAATCAACAACATGTATGTTAGACCGTATACCGACTAAGCTAATGAAAGAGATGCTTCCAGAGGTCATAGCTCCTCTTCTTAATATCATTGATTCATCTTTGTCACTAGGATAAGTACCAAAAACTTTTAAGCTGGCTATTATTAAACCTCTTTTTTAAAAAAACGCAACTTGATCCTAGAGAATTAGTCAATTACAGGCCGATCTCGAATCTACCTTTTCTGTCAAAAATACTAGAAAAGGCAGTATCATTGCAACTATGTTCCTTTTTAGAAAGAAATGGTATCTGCGAGGATTTCCAGTCAGGATTTAGATAGTAACATAGTACTGAGACTGCTCTCATTAGAGTTACAAATGATTTGCTCTTATCATCAGATTGTGGTTGTATCTATCTGGATCTTAGTGCTGCTTTTGACACTATAGACCACAACATTGTTTTGAATGTACTGTAGTAGTAAACGAAGAGATGTCATACCGATCACAAGTTCAGTGTGGAGTACCACAAGGCTCAGTACTAGGACCGTTGCTTTTCACTCTGTACATGCTACCCTTGGGAGATATCATTAGGAAGCATGGCGTTAGTTTTCACTGTTTTTGATACTCATCTCTATATTTCTTCGTGCCCTGACAAACTATCCAATTCACAAAATTAATGGAATGCATAGCTGATATAAAAAATTGGATGACTAGTAATTTCCTACTACTAAATTAAGAAAAAACAGAGATTCTAATTATTAGACCAAAAACCTCTGCACGTAATTAACCTACTGTCTAACACTTGATGGCTGCTCTGTTAAGTCTTCATCGTCAGTTAGGAACCTGGGTGTGCTCTTTGATTTCAAACTTTCATTTGAAAGCCACATTTCTAGCATTTGTAAAACCACATTCTTCCATCTTAAAAATATATCTAAACTATGACATATGCTCTCAATGACAAATGCGGAACAGTTAGTTAATGCGTTCATGACCTAGTTGATAAACAAACTACAGCTGGTACAAAACGCAGCAGCTAGAGTTCTTACTAGAACCAGGAAGTATGACCATATTAGCCTGGTTCTGTCAACACTGCATTGGCTCCCTATTAAACATCTTATAGATTTTAAAATCTTGCTAATTACTTACAAAGCACTAAGTGGTTAAGCTCCCCAGTTCCTGAGCGAGCTCTTAACGCATTATAGTCCTTCAAGTGTATTGCGATCTCAGAATTCTGGCCAGTTGATAATACCTAGAATATCAAAATCAACCGCAGGCGGTAGATCCTTCTCCTATTTGGCACCTAAACTTTGGAAAAATCTTCCTAGCATTGTTCGGCAAGCAGACACACTCTGTCAGTTTAAATATAGGCTAAAAATGCATCACTTTAACCTGGCATACACATAACACATTATCATTTTATATTTTCACATCCGTTAAAGGATTGTTAGGCTGCATAAATTAGGTCAGCCGAAACCGGGAACACTTCCTATAACACCCAATGTACTCGTTACATCAAAAGAAGAATGGCATCTACGCTCTCTGTTTATCCTGAGGTCTACCATAGTCAGTCAGATCTGGCCGTATCTGGATCAGATGGAGGACCTGCGCCTAGACACGATCACAACGCATCCCTGAAGTGTCAGCAGAGATTGTGTCAACTAGACCATCCCCTGCGAAGGCCTCATCGACATGACAGCCAGTGGCACAGATCCCCAACAGACCGTTTCCATACCGGCGGGATGAATCCGATCTTCAACAAGATGGAATTGGATTAAATATTTTGACTGTTGTGATCCCAGTCTGACTTATGACCTGTAATGCTGCCTGAATCATAATCATGTATTGTTCGTTGTTGGCCAGAGGGGAACTGACCCCCCCGATTGAGCCTGGTTTCTCTCAAGGATTTTTTCTCCATTTTGTCACCTGTTGGAGTTTGGGTTCCTTGCCGCTGTCACCTTTAGTTGGGGACACTTGATATTCAAAAATGTTTTTGATCTGCCTGCATTGACACCATTGTATGCGAACTGAACTGAGCTGGATGATGACATCACTGTTTTCTCTAGAGCCGATGTATAGATAAATTAACTAAAGTAATAACTATTGACATTTGACATTTGACTATTGACATTTGACATTTGACTTGACATTTGATATTCAACAGTGCTTTGATCTGCCTGCATTGACACTATTCTTTAAGAGCTGCTGTGCAGCCAAATAATGTACCAGTTATCAATGTAAAGCTGCTTTGACACAATCTACATTGTAAAAAGCGCTATATAAATAAAGGTGACTTGACTTGACTTGACTTGATTTTTACATAGGAATGAATCAATACTGAATTTACTTAAGCTGGACAATGACACCATTTTTTTCTAGAGCTGCTGTGCAGCCAGTTTATTTGCCAGTTATTACTGTAAAGCTTCTTTGACACAATCTGCATTGTAAAAAGCGCTATATAAATAAAGGTGATAAAAAAGGAGGAAAAAATAATAACACAAAATATACTCTGTTTCGTTGCATTTCATGCATACTGTATGTGCTGCTGTTGAATTGCACTGCATACAAGACCTGACTTATTCCGTTGTTGTTCATTTAAGAGATAATACATGACTTATATGTGCTGTTGCATTGCATTGCATTGCATGTACGGCCGAACTTAATCTGTTGTGCATTGAAGAAATAACACATTACATATGAGCTTCATCCATTGTACGCTGAATCTGTTGTGCACTGTTTCATTGCACTGTATACAAGAACTAACATATTGCATACAAGACCAAACTTATTCCGTTGTGCATTTAAGAATAAAACATAGACTATGCTCTGTTTCATTAGATGGTTTTCAAGAACTATCTTATTCCGTTGTGCATTGAAGAGATAATACTAACATTTGTGCTGTTGCATTTGATTACAAGATCTAACTTTCTGCAGAGGACTGAAGAGAGACAACATTTCTACTGTTCCCTTGTATTGCTTACAAGATCTAACTTGTTACGTTGTGCATTTAAGAGATAACATAATATAATAATGTGCTGTTGCATTTGCATAAAAGACATCAGCCAGACAGTAGTCCAAATTTGACCTACTGAACATATTTCTGGCCAAAGAGTCCTGGAACATTAACTTACTATACATATTCATTGACTCCTTCTGATGATGTTACATCAGCCAGACAATAGTTCATTTTTGACCCATTTTTGGCAAGAGTCCTCGATAATAAACTTTCTATACCATATAGTAGTCCAGTGGGTCCCAAACTTTTTAGAGTAGCATACCCCCTGCACATTTAACATCTTTCTCTCTTCTGACTGCAGTCACACATTTTCCATTAAGCAACAATATTTGCCAGCTTAAATTGATTTTCCAGTGCATGTTTACTTTTATATAATTACCTTTATAAAATAAATAATGTTTTAAATAAAAATGTTCAACAGAAACATGCAATGATGGTAAAAACGAAGTGATACTTTTAAATATTAAACTAAATCCGCCAGCAGGTGGCGGTAAGTCACCGTCTTAACGAGTCATTCATTCATTCAGTAACAAAGCAAGTGGCTGTATTTATGAATGGACCATTGAATCATTGACTCTCACAAGTTCTGCTGTGGCTTTCGGTGGAACTATTATTTCACTGTAAAATATAGCAAACAATACTGACAATAATATTTAAAATGTACATCACTTAATTTTATGTTTTTGTTTGTTAAACTGTTGTATAAAATCAATGTCACATTTGCAATTGTGTGGATATTTGTTAAAAAATTGCATTCTTGCTTATATTACTGCTCGTATATTATCAACATTAAAAACAAGAACTGTCTTTGTAGTGAAGAGAGTTTGAGTCTTAATCAATCTCTATGCAGTCTATATTTGTTCTTCATGCTAACAAGTGCAAAATCCCCACTATTACAAAGGTACATTGTCGAGAACGGCAGTAATGTAGCGTGATTTGCTATCATATGCACGCTGCTTGCGTAGCTGCAGTCAGTACTGACAGCAAAAGATGGGGTAATTGGATGTCATCTATTTAACCTTTTATGGCATGTTGCCTGTCAGAAACATGCGTGGTTTAATGTTATTGTAAGGTGGGGTAGAATTGAATTTACAGCAATACTTCAGTTGCAAGAAACATTATCAGTAAGTTCAAGCTCATCTCATTACGTTACACACAATAACACAATAGGCCTAGCAACAAATGTAATATCACTCTCTTATTTTTTTTACTGTACATTTGTGCAGTTATGGGGGAATTGTGTTATTTTTGAATTAGAAATCATTTTTGAAATAGTTTTTTTTATTATATATGTATATATATATATATAAAAGAATGTTATATAAATAAGAATGTTAAAACATTCTTATATAACATAGTTATATATATATATATATATATATATATATATATATACATATATATATATATATATATAAAGAATGTTAAAATTACGTTAGGTTCCTGTAATGGGTAGGTTTAGGGATAGATTCCTGTGACGGGTAGGTTTAAGGATAGGTTCCTTTGACGTGTAGGTTTAGGTATAGTGTAGGGAAGGACGATAGTAAATTGAGTCAACATTTAGTCTCATATAAAAGATTTTGTCCTTGTGGGGTCCAATTAAAGGACCCCACAAAGTCAAACATTCCGTATCTTTCGTACTTTGTTGGGTCTTCTTTTTATTACCACAAAGTAATAAATACAAGTACACACACACACACACACACACACACACGCACGCACGCACACACGCACACACACACACACACCTCTGGCGTCACCTCTTCATTTTTTGTGTTTTCTGCATTGTAACTTTTTAAAATAAATTGTTCAATAGGTCAAAAATAGACTACTTTCTTGGCTGATGTAACATCAGAAGGAGTCTATGAGTATGCATAGAAAGTTCATAACCGAGGACTCTTTTGGCCAGAAATATGTTCAATAGGTCAAATATGGACTCTGGGTGAAGTAACATCAGAAGGAGTCAATGAGTATGTGTAGAAAGTTCATCGAGGACTCGTAGGTCAGAAATATATTCAAAAGGTCAAATATGGACTACTGTCTTTCTGATGGTATGTATTAGAAAGTTAGAGGTCGAGCACTCCTCAGCCATAAATATATACAGCTGGTCAAATATGGACTATTGTATGGTTGATGTAACATCAGAAGAAGTTGCTGAGAATGTATAGAAAGTAAAAGATAGAGGACTCTTTGGCAAGAAAAATGTTCTAGATATCATCACATAGAGACTGTGTCTGTTCCTGAAATTAGTAAATACAAAAAACTCCCAAACCCATTTAAGGGTAAAAATTTTATTGATGTTCAACAAATAAAAAACAGATATAATACAGATGAACAAATGATAAAGCATGGGTTGCTGAATATTAGATCCCTTTCTTCAAAAGCACTTATTGTAAATGATATTATCACAGATTATTACCTAGATGTGCTGTTTCACAGAAACCTGGCTAAAACCAGGCAATTACATTACTTTAAATTAATCCACCCCCCAAGATTACCCCCAAGAAACATGAGCCTTGTCTGAAAGACAAAGGGGGTGGTGTTGCTGTAATTTATAGTAATATCTTCAGTATTACTCAGAAGTCTAGTTTCAAATATAATTCCTTCGAAGTGATGATCAGGGCAGTTGTGGCCTAATGGTTAGTGAGTCCGACTGGTAATCCAAAAGTTGCTGGTTTGATTCCAGCACCGGCAGGAAAAGACTGAGGTGCCCTTGAGGAAGGCACCTAACCCCCAATCGCTCCCCGGGCACCACAGCATAATGACGGTTTGCAGTGTGTGTGTGTTCACTACTCACTACTCTGCTCCTAATGTGCAGCAGAGCGATGACATCTCAGATCATTATCAGTCTCGTGTATACTACATTTAGCCAAGGTTGCCAAACCGACTCCCTCTTACAAATATGGTAGAACTATCACTTTTACCACTAAAGATTGCTTTATAAATAATCTTCCTGATCAGTTTCATCTCCTCAGCATACACTCTAAAAATGGTTCTAAACAAATTAGGGTACCGAATAAGGTCTTGTACTGTAACTTCTAATAGGGTTTTACATTAAAAAATTTTTTTTTAAAGATTAGTTGGGTTCACTCCTCCCGAATTTACGTTTGTGAACTTCACTTATTTTTTATTGACAGGTGAAATTGTATCAAAAATGACAGTGCTCTAACAACAGTTATTAGCTGAATACGTTATTAAATAACAATTGACATTGAACATGAAAAAATACATAAGGACGTAAAACACAAAATAGAAACACAAAATAGATGGTGGCCTAATGAATACCAAGTTCCAGTGAAATAGCTTCACAACCCTCAATGATGTCTTTAAATCCATTTTTTTTGGTGTAAATGAGTGGCGGTTTCTCTTTGCAGATGATGAGGTTGTGGGATGTGACAGCATCTGAAATACACAATTGAGTCTAGAGTTACAGTGTGTCTCTTCCATTTGTTTATGTAAAGATAATTATGTTTATGAGAGCAGTATTTGAGCCACTTACAGTGTTAAAAGGAAAAGTGATATAAAGCCATGGGATAGCTTTAAAGGGTAGGTAACACAGAGTTTCTACCAATCTCATTAATCTTGAGTACCTGTAGAGTTGTATTGCATCCTTCATATCTCCGAAAAGTCTTTAGTTTTATCATATTTATAAAAGATAGACACGCTATACCGAGTCTTTCCGAAAAAAGCTCCTGGAGGCGTGCCTGCCGTGGACAGAGCTAAAGAGTCATGAGCGCGCGCAGCTTTTGCGTAGAGATTGTCTGCTAGCTGACATCATTATAAATAAAAGGGGAACAAAAATGTTTGTGTTGTTTACATTTTATGCACTTGCGCACTGATTGCCAACAAAACACAGACATTTGATGCAGTTTTACTCACCGCCCGCGATCTGCAAATCCAGCGCCAAACTGGGACTTGTTTACAAAGCAGTCATCACCGAAATTCCGGGAACAAACATACACGCACAGCTCCGTTGTTGCCCTGGAAAAAAAAACTTCATCCACTGTTCCCTTAACGCTGGGTTCTTTGGGAAGCTGAAAAAGGTAATCTTTCCCTCACAACCAAAAACACACTTCTTTGGTGACAGGAGCTGCGTCTCATTTCGGAGGCTGCGTCCTGCGGAGGTCGCATTTGAAGCCTGTATACGTCATCAAGGATGTCTTATTTAAGAAAAGTAACCGTATATAATTGACTGATATTCATTGTGAGGTGTAAAATACTGTAATTTCTTTCTTACTTTGCAATCTAATGGTTATTTTTCTTAAATGAGCCTGAAAATTGCCTTGATGATGTATGCAGCCTTCAAATGTGGCCTTCGAAGAGTGCAGCCCCTGAATTGGGACACAGCCATTGTTGAAAAATCTCTCAGCTTCCTTAACTCGAACGAAGCACGTTGATGGGCGTGCTCTTGCTCTAGGTGATGTGTATGTGCACGCTTATCAGGGAGAAGTGCCCATACAAGGAATTCCGCCCTTTATTATGCGATAAAGGGCCATACTCAAAAAAAATTCTGCGAGACATGTCCACAACCGGAAGTAGTATATTTGGCACAGAAATACTCCGTCATACGTCCAACTCGTGTTTTGAAACTTTGGCCATGTTTAGCATGAGAATCCAACTTGTTAACAGTGTAAATAAGTCAGAATACATGAAATAGCATTAGACCCCCCCTTTAATGCTTTTTTGTTTGTTTTGTTACTTGGTATGTTTATGCATAAACCCAAGTAATAATAATAAAAAAAATGGTAACACTTTATTTCAAGGGTCCAGAATAATGTATTAGTTAAGCATTAATTAATGATTAACTTGTTCACATTTAAGCATTAGTTAAGAATGAACACATTAGTAATTAATGATTAACTTTGCATTTTAAGGGTCCTGAATTATGCATAAACTAGTAATTAAACAGTAGTAAATAAACTAGTAATTAATGATTTACTTGTTCACAATTATGCGTTAGTTAAGCATGGACACAATAGTAATTAATGATTAACATAACATATAGTACGGCATATTAGCCATTATTTACAAATTATTAAACATTTAAAAAGACACATTTATGCTATAAATAAACAAAAATAACCTAGTAATTAATGATTAACTGAATGTACAGTAAATGCCTTTTAGTCATTATCTACAACTTAATATGCCATATATTATTTTTGTGTAGATGTAATATTTCTGTGCCATTCTAAAGTTAACTGAACAAAAAGCTAGTAATTATGTTTAATTACTGCTGGTTTTCAGTTATAAATTGCTAAAATAGTATAATAAAGACAATTTGACCCCCCAAAGTGAAAGGTATATCCACATTAATTATGGCACTTATTGAGTGATATTCAAGTTTATTCACCAGAATAAGGCAATAATTAAGGCTAAACTGCTATTAATACAGTAGTAATAAAAGCAATTTGACCCCCTATTCTAAAGTGAAAGTTAAATCCTCATTAAGTAATACCACTTATTGATTGATATTTAAGTTTATTGACCACAATAAGCCAATAATTATGGCTAAACTGCCATTAATACAGCACTAATAAAGGCAATTTGACCCCCTATTCTAAAGTGAAAGTTAAATCCTCATTAATTATGGCACTTATTGAGTGATATTCAAGTTTATTGACCAGAATAAACCAATAATTAAGGCTAATCTGCCACTAATACAGTACTAACTGACCCCTTATTCTAAAGATAGGTTCTTATTTACACTATTGGTTTGTTTAGTTATTCTGCAACGTGATCTCACAAGAATGTGTATTTTTACGTGTGGTTACAACACGTACATTTACTTACGTTTTCATACACTGTAAACGTACAATATTGACAGCACTAAAAATGATTAAATGTAAAAACATTTCTCTCTTTTCGTGACTTTCGCTGCAAACTTGTTTCAAAGGATTATGTTAAACAAAACTACACTTTAAAACCTTAAAATGAATAACATTTCTGTAATCATTTAACCATTATTTATCATGTAATACTTATTTTGTTCGCTGTGGGACACAAAAGGCGTTTTCTAAGACACAGGACAAGAAAATACACCAAAACGCAACACAAATTCACAAAAGACATCAATAGGCTATATGCACGGTTACTTCCTGGTTGTCATTAAGCCAGCTCGGGCATTTCCGGTGAACTGTTAGCTGTTCATTCTGTAGTCGCTGTACATTGACACAAAACCATCAATGGTTGACTTTTTAATGTTGTATTCATATTTTAATGCAGTTATCACATTTACCTAATTTGCCAATAAACCAGTTTTATTGATTGCAATAAAGACGAAGCTATTGGGACCGTTTAAAAACGCCTGTCTGTAATTAGACACGCACACGCATTTTATTCAATTAATCTAACTAAAGTGCACGATAAATATTTAATTTTTGAAGCTTTTCACATAAAAGTGTGAAAACTGATGGTCGAATTGAATTTAGCCAAAGAGGAACAATGAGGTACGTCTTTATTTATTTATTTTTTATGCTGTCTTTCATTTGAATAACTAAATTAATGCTATGCCTGACTACTTAAGTGACTATATTCTGATTATAAACTAAGTATTATACTACTGATGCTCAACACACCAGCAAATGACATCTCACCGGAAGTTTTCGAGCTGGCTTATATTATTGTGTTAGTTCTAAAGAACGCTCTGTGCATATAGCCCATTTAATCTGCTGTAGGCTAATCCACATCTTTAGAATCCATACGACTAAACAGCGACCGTAAACAAATCCCGCGATCGTTATGAATTAAAAAATTGCCACCTCAAAAAGTTTGCCATGACACCATAGCATGACACGTTTTACTGCAGTGAAATCAACGCTCATCAGGCTCTCGCCTGCTTCGTTACAGATTGCGACATGCCGTTAAGTGAAGTAAAGCGGAATACCATGTTTGTGGATTAATAATTTAAAATCTGCTCTGTATGTAATCCGTCACATGTACCAGATACAAAATTATTATATATCACCAGAGAGGACTGCGACTGCAACATATCATTCGGACTACTATTGGTTGTGCTTTTGACATTTTCTTAATAAAGAAATTATTGTGATTAAGTTACACTTTACTGTTTTGTTATTTTTTATTTTTTTATTTTTTTCATAACTACATATTTTTAAGAAATGGTTATGGGTTTAGAGGTTGGCTCAAAATATTCTTTTAAAATTGTCATTTTCCTAAATATTTCTGTCCATTACGTTCATTGTATATTCTCTATAAAATGGTTATGTTTGGGTTTAGGTATAAAACATTTATCTATAAAATGGTAAAAGGGACAATATACAGATATCTTTATGATATAAAAGATTCGTAAATATTTTAAGTTTTTTGTTGTGAAAGTGTAATATGTTTACATTTAAATGTTGCCAATACAGTGTTGTATCTTTCACCATTTATCCAAAACGTACAAAAAAGTATGTTTTGTGTCTGTAAAAGTTATGTATTAATACTTATATAACAGTGAGACCATTCAATAAGTGCCATAATTGGGGATATAACTTTTACTGTACAATAGGGAGTACAATTGTCTTAATTAGTACTGTATTAATGGCCATTTAGCCTTAATTATTGGCTTATGCTAATAAACTTGAATATCACTCAATAAGTGCCATAATTAATGTGGATATACCTTTACTTTGGGGGTCAAATTGTCTTTATTATACTATTTTAGCAATTTATAACTGAAAACCAGCAGTAATTACACATAATTAGTAGCTTTTTGTTCAGTTAACTTAATAGAATGGCACAGAAATATTACATCACTACACAAAAATAATATACAGTGTATTAAGTTGTAGACAATGACTAAAAATGAATGTACAGTTAATGATTAACTGTACATTCAGTTAATCATTAATTACTAGGATATTTTTGTTTATTCATAGCATAAATGTGTGTCTTTTTAAATGTTTAATAATTTGTAAATAATGGCTAATATGCCCTACTATATGTTAAGTTAGTCATTAATTACTATTGTGTCCATGATTAACTAATGCATAATTGTGAACAAGTAAATCATTAATAACTAGTTTATTTATGCTTAACTAATGCATAATTCAGGATCCTTAAAATGTAAAGTTAATCATTAATTACTAGTGTGTTCATTCTTAACTAATGCTTAATTGTGAACAAGTTAATCATTAATTAATGCTTAACTAATGCATTATTCTGGACCCTTAAAGTGTTACCAAGTCAGTTTTATGGGCCTTATGTGTCTTTCCTCTGGGGAAATGGAGTGAGAGTTACTCTTCACATTCCTTTTGGTAGTAAAAGGTGTAGGGGAATTTACAGTTAAGACTCAAAGACCAGATATGATATGAGTAACTCTCACTCCATTTCCCCGTCCTTTGGATGAGACGTTAAACCGAGATCCTGACTCTCTGTGGTCGTTAAAAATCCCAGGATGTCCTTTGAAAAGAGTAGGGATGTAACCCCGACATCCTGGCCAAATTTGCCCATTGGCCTCTGTCCATCATGGCCTCCTAATCATCCCCATATACTGATTGGCTTCATCACTCTGTCTACTCTCCACCAATAAGCTGGTGTGTGGTGGGCGTTCTGGTGCAATATGGCTGCCATCGCATCATCCAGGTGGATGCTGCACATTGGTAGTGGTTGAGGAGATTCCCCCTTCCATATGTAAAGCACTTTGAGTACCCAGAAAAGCGCTATATAAATGTAAGAAATTATTATTATTATTATTATTATATGATGAATGAAGACCAGGGGCCTGTACCATGAAGCCGGATTCACTGGCTAGCCAGGTAAGTTTCAGATTAGTTTGCACCAATCCTGGGTTTTAGGTACTATGAAAGTGACTTGGCTTTTAGCGGTGTTAATCACCATAGTAACTTACGCTCCACAGCTAACCTGCTCCGGGGCAGGTTATGTTCTGGATAAGAGATCTAAAACCGAAATTGGACCAATCAGATGTGAGCAAAGTGATACTGACACATCCAACGCAATAAAGTCACGCCCCGGTTTCACTTCCTCCAAATTAAAGTTCACTATATAGTAAAAACAAATATTTAAAGATGAAATTGTCTGGCTTTAATGATAATTAGAATTATTTTATGATTTATATAATTATTATATGATCTATATTATTATTAATCCATTACACACAAGCAATTTTAGTTTAGCAGTTATTATTAAGCATTTAGTTTAAATGAATATTGATATATACAGATCATATGTAATATAAATAAGCTGTAGAATCAATAGTTAACTCTTTAAAAATGACTACACAACTAACTTCACAAGTTTCACTTGCACTGATAGAGCAAGATCATTTCTTTTATTTTTCCTCTTTCATGGACAAGTATTTTCTTTAGTGTAAATGCGTTTAAATTCTTCAATCTCTTAACCTTCAGCAGAAGAGTTTTGAATCACGCTGGCTCTCTTGCGAGAAGTGGATCACAGTTTCTCTCTGTTGCAAGGCATGTAATTGGCTGTTGACCGCTGATGTCACGCATTCATGTGCACGCGCTCCACAAACTCAGGATCAAAGCCTGAGTTGACAGAGAAAGTTGATGATCAGCATCATGGTAAGCCGGATTGGAGTGGTTTGGTTTTGTCAACTCGAAACTAATCCTATAACCCTGAGTTTGTTCAACTACCATCATGGTACAGGACCCTGGAGTCAGAGTTAAACAAATAAATTGAAGAAAATTTTACTGAAGAATAGTTTGTAGTTTCATCAGCAGAAGTCAACTTCAACACTCACAAGGAGTACAATATTACATTGGTATTCAGGGCATTAAGGTGGTTTAGATTGTACCTATCAGACCATTACCATTTTGTTTATTTAAACAGGGAAAAATCTAAGATAACATCAGTAAATTACGGAGTGCCACAAGGATCTGTGTTAGGCCCTCTGTTATTTTTAATATATATGCTGCCACTTGGTAATATTATTAGAAAACATGGAATTAGTTTCCACTGCAATGCCAATGATACTCAGTTATATATATATATATATATATATATATATATATCATGATCAAATGAAATCTCTAAATTTCCAAGTTGACAGAGTGTATTAAAGATATAAAATATTGGATGACCAGTAATTTTCTTCTATTAAATTCAGATAAGACTGAGGTATTACTTTTTGGACCAAAAACCTATACACAGAATCTTAGAATACAATTTGCATTTAGAAAGATGTACTGTTACTTCATCCTCTACAGTTAAAGACCTGCAACTTGTCTTTCGAAAATCATATTTCATATGTTACAAAAATAGCATTCTTCCACCTCAGAAACATTGCTAAGCTATGAAATATGTTATCTGTTATATGCATTACTAGCTGGCTGTCCTGCATCCTCAATAAACAAGCTACAATTAGTCCAAAATGCAGCTGCTAGAGTTCTTACTAGGTCAAGAAATTATGGTCATATAACACCAATTTTATCATCTCTACACTGGTTACCTGTTAAGTTCGGTATCAGTTATAAAGTATTGCTCTTGACCTATAAGGTCCTAAATGGTTTAGCTCCTGTGTATTTAACCAGAATCACTCCCCCTACGGGTCACAGCCTAGGGGCTGATCTTAAACAGGGAGGCCTCAGAGAGGCCTTCAACCACTGACCAGACTTAGGGAGCTAAGTACTATGCAGAACGACCTTCAAGTTAAGGGAGTTTGGTCCCAGAAGCCTTTGAGCGGCCTTGGTAGGCCTTCTGTAGAAGGCCTCTTTGAGGCTTATAGCTTGGGCTGTTGGCCATAGTGAGTGCTGTCACTGACAGCCTATGTGTGACCCGTAGGGGGAGTGATTCTGGCATTTCAGTTGAACTAATTGTACCTTTAAGGGAATGTGGCCAGGGGGCCCGAAGGAACCCTAGCCAGTCACTTGTCAGGGGAACGTACTCGACCCTGATTGCCACCAGGGAGGCCGACCTGGTCTCACAGAAACCTAGTCTTGCCAACGACCTGTCTGAACACAGAGTCTCAATTCACATTCTTCAGAGAAGATATCCAGTAAGAGTGACTGCAAGAGGCAGTAACCAACTCAGACCAGAACGTAGAGACGGGCATCCTGGAGAGCAGGACTCAGCTTAGCGCCTTTTACCCTTACCAATGAGGGGAGTAACACTCTGCTCAATCCTAGGATCTACTCAGTGCCTGATTGTTTGCACTGAGGAGGCTGTGCACTCTAGAGGGACCCAGACAAGGGGAGTACAGCCAGCCTAGGGGCTGATCTTAAACAGGGAGGCCTCAGAGAGGCCTTCAACCACTGACCAGACTTAGGGAGCTAAGTACTATGCAGAACGGCCTTCAAGCGAAGGGAGTACTGGGCTCAACCTAACAGATAAACTGTACTGTAGGCACAAAATCATGGAGGCCCAAAAAGGGGCCTACAGCATGACGTAGTTCTACATTGTGTAGAAAAAATATCACAGCAGCCTTGCAAAAGGCCAACATGTGAAAAATACATGCTTAATCTGCTTAAAGGACACCCAGATGTGGGGGGGATAGCTTAAAGGGCGGCCTGTGAAGGCCACACACCTAAAGCAGCTTAATTGCTGGTAAAGCAAGAACCCACAACCTGGGAACTCGTTCAGATTGAAACGGGTTAAACTAGCAGAAAAAGACTGTAGAGTGCCCACATAACAGTCTACCTCAACACAATCCGACAAGCAGTGTACTCAGTAAAACACCTTTTACTCTTAAAACAAGAGGAGTACAGACTTACGCCATCATGTTCTGAAGGAGGCCCAAAAAAGGGCCTACGACTCCAGAAGGACACGTGGCGTCAGCTCGTGGCAGTGCGTAAGCTCTAAGGGAGCCAATATGATAACCAAAACTCTCCAGTGAGGTTAACTACTTAACCTGAGAGCTAAATTTAATTCAACACATTCCAACAGGCAATGTACTCAGTAAAAAACACTTTTTACTCTCTAAGCAAGAGGAGTACAAACTACGCCAATCTGCTTTGAAAGAGGCCTGAACAGGGCCTACTATTACAGAAAGACACAGGCGTCAGCCGGTGGCAGTGTCTAAGCTCAAGGAAGCCAAATCTGAGAACCAAACTAACCAGTAAGGTTAACTAGGCCTGAGCTAATTTTCTGCCAGGCAATGTACTCAGTAAAAACACTTTTTACTCTTTTAAGCAAGAGGAGTACAGACCTATGCCATCATGTTCTTGAAAGAGGCCCAGTCAGGGCCTGCGACTTCAGAAAGACGTGGCGTGAGCTCGTGGCAATGTCTAAGTTCTAAGGGAGCAAAAAGAGAACCAAACTATCCAGAGAGGTTAACTATTTAACTCAACCTGAGCTTAAATCAGTCCAACACATTCCAACAGGCAATGTACTCAGTAAAACACTTAACTCTCTAAACAAGAGGAGTACAAACCACGTCAACGTGCTGTGAAGGAGGCCCAAGCATGGCCTACTACTCCAGAAAACACGGGCGTCAGCCAGTGGCAGTGTGTAAGCTACAAGGGAGCGTAATCTGAAACCAAACAATCAAGTGAGGTTACCTGAGCTTAAATCTACACAACAGGCAATGTACTCAGTAAAACCACTTTTAACCCTTACATAAAGGGGAGTACAAGGGATATACGCCGCCATGCTCTAAAGGAGGCCAGTACTGGCCTACTACTTTAAAGATCACGGGCATAAACCTGTGGTAGTGCTAGTTTTAAGTGAGCAAACTCCAATTAAACATCTACCAACAACTTGTGAAACAACAAGATATTGTATTATGAAGGAGGCCCAAGACAAAGCCTTCTACTCCAACAGCACAAACAGACTTGTGGCAGTGTTAAACCATATGCATTCCAACAGGTTATGTACTCAGTAAAAACAGAATTTTTTACCTTTATAACAGGGGAGTACAAACTTAGTCACCATGCTCTGAAGGAGGCTAGCACAAAGCCTACTACTACAGGGAGGGGTGCTGACCTGTGGCAGCAATAGAGTTGTTGGGCTCACATCATGTAGGGCAAAATCTAGAACTTAAGCATTAACAACCCTGAGAAACAGGGGAACGCCTTTACCTTCATTCATACTGCCCTAAAAATAAAAGGGCGGACGCTTTTCACCAAGACAGAAGATATCTGTACTGAACCCTAGAGAACAGGGGCCTAATGAAAGCTAACACTGTTTCACTCAACTTGAATGTTAATTCAAGTTAATTCTTATTCACATAATGATAAGGGGCCTCCCACCTGAGTTACAACAGTACCAGGGAGACTAGCAATAGCCTGCTATCTAGCTGCTATAAACTTGCACCTACACCAAAGGGGTAATGGGCCTTGGCCTGACAACTCTGATAAGAGGAGGCCAGAACTAGGAAACTACACTCTCTTCTGAAAGGGGTACTAATACATAGTGAAATGCTTCAGTATATCACCTAAACCTTAGTTCTACCAGAAAGACTCGGGAGGCAAGATAACGTAACGATGATATTTATTACCAAACAGCAAGCAGAATATAAAGGTTAACGTTCTTTGGCATAGGCCCCGTCCATAGCTCACGTCCTGAGGGTTGCAGACTTTGCGTTTCCTGCCTGAAGCTGAAGGCAGGGCTGTAGCCGACCCCCGGGAAGTATGGACAGGGACCATCCTAGTGGTGGTGGGGAGGATGGAGGTGAAGGTTGGCGTCAGCATCTGTGAACTCAGACATGTGTAAGTACCGATCTTTTATACTCCAAGTGTTAAATAATGATTGGTTAGATCTGAACTAATAAGTGACGTTACATTTGAGTCTTCCCGGCAGAACTTGCGCTAGAGCTTCATTTCTAGCCTAGGCCAGCTATAGCTGTGGGCCTATAAGGCCACACATAAGCATAGATCTGCCTGGGCTTAAACTCAACCTCTAAAACTCTCCATAGAGAGGAGGCAACTCCGGAACTCTAAAAAACAAGAGCTCAGAGGAGCAACGCTCAACCCAAGCCAGGCAACGTCAGGCGGCCTCGAAGGCCGACGCTTAACATAGATCTGTCTGAAGTAGAAGAGTGCCAATCTCTAATACAAACTCTAGCTATGACCAGAGGAGAAAGCTACTCTACCATATGGTGGCTGATAAAGTGGCCATGTAACCAACACAAAATTAACCAACCTAATGGGAACTTCAGGGCCCTAAATCCCCTTACTTTTTACTTTACACACCCAGGAAAAAACTATACAGAAAGACTAAGGTCAACATATAAAAATACATAAACTAACTTACTCTCTGCGGCTCGAAGAACGAAGACTTATCATCATAGAAGGATGGAATCTATGGTTCTTTCAAGCCTGAAAGAGCCCCTTCACTATCAAGCCAGAAGGCGAACCATCAGAAAAATATTCATCATGGGCCCAGCCCTCGGCCTGAATGTAAGAAGCGCCTGGGTAAAAACAACCATTACTCAGGAGGTGAAAGAAGAGAGGAGAGGGTAGATGTAGCTACCCTCCTGGAGAGGAAACCAATCATCGACGCTGCTGACGTCTGTGATCGATCACTTCCCTCAGATCCTGCTTCTTCTTCCTGGAGTCCTGCCTTCTCTGGGACCTACTCCGAGGAGGAGGAGGTGCCCGAGAGGCCGTACTGGACTTCTGGCCCTGTCTCCGATCCTCGAATTTGGACGGACCAGGACCTCCTGTCTGTCTGGGCCCAGGATCAGATCTGAGCGGTATGCAGGTTTTAAACGCTGCCAAGCGTGCCTTCGCCTCTCTGAACTTTCCCACCACTGCCTCGACGGAGATACCAAAAAGTTCAGAGGGTGAAACTGGTGCATCGAGGAGAAAGCCCTTTTCTTTCTCTTCGATGTCAGCCATGTTCAGCCACAGATGTCTCTCCGTGGCCACCATTGCTGCCATCGATCTTCCAACCGAGGCAGCAGTCTGTTTAGTGGCCCGGAGAGCTAGGTCTGTGGTGCGGCGCAGCTCTTCTACCACCTCAGGGGACAACCCTTGCCCCTGATCCAGATCCTTCAGCAGGTCAGCCTGGTAAGCTTGTAACACTGCCATAGTGTGTAAAGAAGCACCAGCCTGACCCGCTGCTGCGTATGCCCTGCCATTCAAACGAGAAGTCATCTTAAGGGGCTTGGAAGGCAGGACCGGAGCTTTTAGTGTCAGAGCCCGCCCTGTGACGAGATCAATAGGGGGCATTGACACATACCCATGCTGGCCCAATCCCTCAACATCAGCGAAATTAGCCCGCTGATGCCGGTGAATCCGAGCCGAGTATGGGTTCTTCCATGCTTTCTCGATCTCAACATGTAGATCAGGAAGGAATGAAAGGCTCACAGGGGCTGTCGGGTTATGGCCAGAAAGGAACCGCTCGTCGAGTCGTCCCTGTGCGGTCCCTCTCTTAACATGCTCCCAAGGCAGCTGCAGTCTGCCAGAAGCGCGCTCCATAACCTCAAGCAGCTCCGCATACGCAGGGCAGGGAGGCTTAGAAGATTTAGCAGGCTCGCCCACTTCCTCATCAACCGCCATCTCCTGCTCTCTTGGGCTTAACGCCAGAAGAGCACTCGCTGCTGGATCTGATGATGTCAGCGAGAGGACATCATCATCATCCAGCAGCTCACCCTCGTCAGCCACTGTGGGTTGAGAGAGATTTACACCTCTCTCAAACTCCTCAGCGAGCTCCACCTGTGAGCCCCATGATTTCAGCCGCTGCTCTGCCATGGCATGAGCGGGACCAGAACCACCAGGCACAGATGCCGGCCCATCTTCCCTCGAGAAGATGGCCAGACGCGAGCGGAGCGTCTTCATAGAAAGACGCTCACAATTTACACAGACAGCGCCCTCAAGCACTGTCCCTGCATGCTCCTCTCCCAGACAGATAACGCACAGATTGTGTGTGTCATCAGGTGTCAAAAACCTGGGACACGGATCCACACACTTCCTGAAGCCTTTGTTAGACATGGTATAAACCTTTCTTACCAGATTCGAGGAATCACGATCTGACAGAACAGTCCCTGAAGACGAAAAGATACTGACTGCTTCTCTGGCGCCCCTTTTATACTTCCGGGTCACGTCTATGATGACGTCACAGGCTGTCGCCGGCCAATAGGATTGGTAAGAGTTGATATTGCTTTCAGACACCGGTTCACGTGATGGCGCTCACCATATGCGTTTCAACGCAGTGTGGAGTTCCCTTTCGAAAGGGAACTCTGGGCTTCTAGTAGTACCTAGGATATCTAAGTCCACTAAAGGAGGGAGAGCGTTTTCACATTTGGCTCCTAAACTCTGGAATAGCCTTCCTGATAATATTCGGGGCTCAGACTCACTCTCCCAGTTTAAATCTAGATTAAAGACACATCTGTTTTGCCAAGCACTCACATAATGCATCTCATATCCTTGTACTCCAGTTATATCAGATCAACTGCACATGACTATCTTTGCTTAATGTTATGAACAGCAGCTAGCCTAATAATTCTCCATTTGCTTTTCTGTTTTATTTCTGGATGCCCATCCCGAGGTGACTAGAGAACATCAGCTCCAGTTTGGATCCAGACTTTTATGAAGACTTCAGATGCCTCAACACTTGTGAAGAGATGACCCCAACCCCTGCGAAGACTTCAGATGACGCAAACTCTGGATCAACATGCACCATTCCAAATTTTGCTATATATCCTAATCATTGTTAACATGTATTCATTACTTCAATAAGCTCATTGTTTCTGCCTTAAATTAATATATTGTTTAAATTAATACATTGTTAGCTATACATTGTTAGCTAACAATTAACGTGACTTGTATATGTACATTTCTGAAATTACATAATTTGGACACAGTCACCTCAGATAACATATTACTCTAAATTGTAATGTTGACATGCATTTTCTGTAAAGCTGCTTTGAAACGATATGTATTGTGAAATGTGCTATACAAACAATACAAAAAGGTGAACTGATTATTTAAACCCAAAGGGAAAGAGAAAACAGGCATGTGTCTAGAGACAGGCATATATTCACAGTCATACTATATACGGATGCATGATATGCAGGAAAAAAATAGTAGGCTAAATCGTGCGCACGCTTTACTAAGTCGTTCCCTCGATTTATAAATCGTGTGCATGATTTACTTATTCATTCCCTAGATTTACTAAATCGTGCACACGACATACTAATTCGTTCCCTCGATTTGATAAATTTATAAATGAAGCCGTTCTTTCTCTTCATTTGAAATCCTAGCGTTTCTTTAAAAAACAGTCTGCAAAAATATGGTGAGCATTTCATGTTATGGTAAAGCTACTGGAGAGAGCAGTGGGCATAATTATGGTGGGCAGTGTTTTGTGTGATGTTGAGCTGTGAATGCAGATATGATGGCTAGATTGCACTTACAGAACACTGAGATCTGATCACAATGCGTCCTCTACTACCTCTGGACCGGAACACACAGATTACACTGTCTTTTCAATGTGTCGACAGATCACGCTGTCTTTTCAATGTGTATGTGAACAAAATCTGGATACAGGTCGCATATTAATGCCAAGTGTAAACACAGCCATACACATTAAGTTCATATTTTGTGTATACTCATAATAACACAACACCATAAAAAATAAACAAATAAAAACAAATAAAATAAAACAAATAAAAAACACCTATAAAAAAACATGGCACAACTTTTTTTTTTTTTTTTTTTTTTTTACCAGTGTAGTAAAGCATAGACCATGCAGCAGTTTTTTCCCCACTCAATCTAAAATAAAATGAAAGATATGTACAAGACTCCATAGCATTCACAATATCAACAACTGGTACCAGTACAATGTTCTGTATGAATTAAATCCTTCATATTAATCATTATGATTATTTATTTATTGTTTTGACAAATTGTAGTTTATGGTCAGGTGCTCCAAGTTTGTAAGAATCCCTCAGCTTTTTCCTCACTTGCTAAAGTTTTCAATACGAACAATCATCTAAAATGTACACTGAGCTCAAATCTATACAACATCTCTCCAGCCCTCTACATACAGAGTTCATGATTAATTTCCATTTCCATTAACCCTAACATCCATTCTGACAGACATTCTAAATCACGTTCATCAGCTTTACATCCATTACTCATATCTTTTTAAAAACAATGTATTCCAACATCCGTTTCTGTGTTAGCCTGTAAGCTGGGTCTCTATACCCATGAATCGGGGGATCCTTGGTAATGTTCATTGTAGTGCGATGATCTCCTGGTAGAAGAGTAAAACTCCACATACTTGCTTCTGGTTTTAAAGCCATGTGTCTGGCTGTAATCAGTGGGAAAATAGTGCACCATTTTTTCCAGACATGAGCCCTCATAGGCATGTGGTGAATGCAGGTATGTGCGGTAAGTGTCATAGTTTCTGTGGCTTATTTCGTTGGCATGATACACCTGCACACAAACAGAACAATCAGGGTCTTATTTATTCTGCCTTTTGGCAAATTTTGTTTGAATCATAGACAAACCCCTGAGAGCTGCCATGTACACAGGCAGCTACCTTTTATGGTGGCATGTTAACCCAAATGGAACATTATAAGTGAACAAATTTACACACTCTACATAAGGCATGATAACCTACATAAGAAATTATACTTTTCATAAAGTTTTAAAAAATTAAAATTTTTAAATTTTTTTTAAAAAATGTATTTAAAACAATTAAGACTTTTTTGTGTTTTTAACTGGTTTCAATAATAATTTTGTAGTGCAGTATATAAAATTATAGTCCAAATTATCTACTGTTTTACAAAAAATGAAGATTTAATGAAAATTACAATAAAAATGTACATTGTCAAGGTGCATTGCAGTAATGGGAATTTTTTGTTGTTGATGAAAATAAGCTTATTTGTCATGAAAATGTAACAATAAAAAGTTTACTGGACCTAATAATAATAATAATAATAATAATAATTATAATATTTTAGGGTGAAATGTGACCTGGACATTTTTGTGAGATTCATATCAGGTGAAACAGTCTATTTTAGTTACTTACACTCATAGTTTTCAGTATTACATGAAAAGTAGGTGAAGAAAGATAATGCGTTCTTAGTAGACAAGACATTGTGTTTTGGAACAGAGCATGCTTTCTCTCTGTGAGCTGAGTGGCTGAGTGTCCAGTTCAGCTGTCTCACCTGTTCTCGTCTCGACCCCTCTCTGCTTAGGGAAGTATATGGCCCAATGTAATACTGAGAGGCTTTTGCAGACCCTTAAATAAAATCAACTTGGAATTAGGTGGATTCATGTAGCTCATTTTTAGAAACAGCATCCAGTTAGTTTTTAGATTTGGAGACCAGATTACTTTACAATAGAATTTCAAAAGAAAATCATTATGAACAGTAAAATTGGGTTAACAACAAAAATCAATTAACAACCTGTTAAAGGAAGTTCTCATACCTATATATTTGTTTTTATTGATGTCCTTTTCTCCTTGGTAATTATAGCACTGCATAGTTTGAGTCTTCTGATTATCAGAGTGTTCTTTGATGTCCAGCATGGCAGGAGATGATGATGTGCTACCCACTACAAAAACAACAGTTCACAACTTAAATTGGGATGTCACATGATTAACCCAATATTGAGATCATGTAAATTGTAAATGCAGTAATATTAACATTGATATTTTGCTCTTTTAAAGCAAAAAATATGTTTAAAATGAAACAATTATGAGAGGCTACAGTGATTTAGGTACAAGGTGTTCTTAGGCACAAAGCAGCTGAAACGCCTTAACCATGGTAAAATCCAGTAATTCAATTAATTCAACATTGTTTATTTTTCTTTGATGAAGATGTAGCAGGCATGATGGAGTATGGCAACGCTACCCAGCACTTGTTCCCACTCAGGGAACCAAGGTTACATGCTTAACCGAGTCGTCCCTTTCGTAGAAACTCGATGCTGCTTCATCGGCCAATACTATGGGGAACTGAATGCCCACTACGTCATACTGCAAAATGCCTGCCCAGCAAAACAGTGTAAAGAATCAGCATTTGAATTTCAACAAAGGTGAAATTCAACAAATTCAGATAAACTGAACAACTCTGAACATAAAATGAGCTAAAGTCACAACAAATCAACAGCAAAATAAAAGCAAACTAAAAAGAATAAAGGAATGTAGTAAGTCAATTCAGCTGCAATTTATTCATGCCGCAATGCATGCTGGGAGCCATGGATGAGTTTTGTACTATGGTGGCTCCCATCATGCATTGTGGCATGAAGCTTTATGTTGATTGTCACCATTGTTGAGATTCATCCACTGTGTCTACATGAACAGATGTTCAAAACTTCCTGTTCACAGTGTTTTTAAACTCATTCAAATTATCTTATTGTCACAGCACTGCAGGATCTCATGCTGTAGCATCACAGGGCTGTTATAATCAATAATGTGAGAATAACACAAGTAATATATTACTAATGTGAGTAATAACATATCACACAAACAATGAGAGATTAAACTCTGGAAAAGATTAACGAATCAGACCACTAAATGATAATTACATCATCAATAAGCAGCCATCATGACTAGATCTCACTTCTTTTGGCTTTTAAGAAAGGTGCCTTAGAAACAAAGCTAAGGTCAATAGCCCAACTACAGCAAACAATGATCACTATAATGGTGACTTCATATGAAACATTTTCAGTAAAACATCTTAACCTCTGTTAATTCTCAATAAGAACTTCTGTAGACGCATGACAGAAATAAAGTCAATCTGGTTAGTAATAATAAGTGAAGCTGGTAATGCTGTTTGTGGAGTTATTTAATCATCCTCTGTTGAGATCTTGAGAGATTTAATGTCTTCTTTTATCTTCAGTTGATTTCATCTAAGGTTGTGGCTGTCAGTTGTAGTCAGTTGTAGTTCTTGTGTTTCTGCGCCTCTTTTCTCTGTTCTTGTTTCTGGTTCTTTCGGAGATTCTGCTTGTTAACAGCAGGTGTTCATCACTAATGGTCAGTTGTTTACTCAATCACTTAATCTCATTAACTTCAACACTGCTTCAGTGTTACATTAACAATCTGTAATGTGCTCACAGTGTTCACTTAAAGGGGACCTATTATGCAAAATTCACTTTTATAAGTTGTTTGAACACAGATGTATGTCCACAGTGTGTGTAAACAACCAGCCTATAATGGTAAAAATCCACCTAATACTTTTTTTTAAAAATCCCCATAAATCATTATCAAGCTTCAAGAGCTGATGCACCGAGCTCCGATGACAGAACAATCTCATGCACTAATAATGTCAGAAACTCTCCATAACCGTGTTCAGTTCAAACCAGAGTCTGAAAATGATCCCTACAGTGCCAGAGAATATATGCTGCATGGAGAAAGAAGAGGTATAGTTCAGTTTAACTGCGGTTATATCTTATGTTGTCATCTTGCTTTTATCTACTATTAGTACAAGCCTGTTGTACTGGACCCCGTCTGAATGATGGCCAAATCTTTATTGATGAGTTTTATGAAGTTTATGCTACATCACACAAAACATGAAGCATACGTTTTGACTTCAGAAAATTACCATAAGAGCTGAATAAAACACAGTACAAGAAGTGTGCATTAAAGTCTTTTATCTATAAACTCTCTCCCTTGTATTATCATCAACATACACAGCGAATTACACAAAAACACTTGTTACAACTCATGAAACATACCTGCGTCTGCCCCTGTACTCAGGTCTATGAGTCTGTAGTTCACTTCTGACAGTTTTTGTGCAATACAATAAGGGCCCGTACATACAGGTGCAAGGTGAAATTTGCCAGAGCATCCCAGGGTGCTGAGTACACGCTTGAAGAGACTGATGAATGGGGACCCCCTGTCTGAGATCAGATAAGTAGGCACACCATGACGCGCAAAGACCTCACTGAGCAACTTGGGCAGTTGCTTCTCTCACTGCACTGACCTCCACCCACTGCGAAAAATAGTCCACAAAGACCAGGATGTACGCATTCCCGCTAGGTGTGCACAATAAAGGCCCAACAAAATCCACCCCAGTATACTCCCAAGGTCTTTGTGGTCGGAGGGGAACCATAAACCCCCCGGGTTTCCTCTGGCTTGGTTTTGTGAACTGGCAGACATACTTCTTAGCATCAGATGACATCTTCGGCCAGTAAAATCGAAGTTTCAGTCTCGCTATTGTTTTTGTCATCCCCAAGTGTCCAGCCATCGGGTGATCATGGTAATATTCCATCAAACTCCTTTTAGCGCTTCATAGCGTGAAGATTACAAGACACTTTGTCATCCACAAAGTACAAGAGTCCATCCTGGATCACATACTGAGACAACTCCTCAGCGTTACTATGAGAGTTCCTTTCCCTCCAACATCCGCAGAAGTTTCCCTGTAACCAGGTCATTGAGCTGCAGCTGCCTAAGATTCTCCCAAACTGAAAAAATTGTGGCAATTATGGCATAATCAGGGAGGATTCCCAAGGGTGCACCGCAGGAAGGAACAGGGTTACGCCAAAGGGCATCGGGCACTTTATTACTTGTCCCTGGCTTATGGACAATGTCAAAGTCCTGCAATCTGAGAGACCACCTAGCCAGCCGGCCAGAGAGGTTTGGGCGAGACATCAGCCATCTCAAACTGCTGTGGTCTTAAAAGATTGTTACATGAAGACCCTCAATATACGGCCTGAAGTGTTCAAGGGCCCAGATGATGGCCAAGCATTCTTTTTCTGGAGTAGAATATGGTCTTTCAGACTTATGTAGGGCACGACTTGCGTAGGCCACCACAACGTCTCTGCCATTGTTGTCCCTCTGCATGAGTGTGGCTCCAAATCCACTGTCGCATGCATCCGTATGGATAAAGAAAGGAATAAAAAAAAAGTCTGGGAATTTCAAAATGGGCGCAGAAGTCAGCTTGTCTTTAAGAAAATCCATGGCCATCTGACATTCACTCGACCACACAAAAGGAACATCCATTATGGTGGATGAGAAAGAGTGGCTCAGCATGGCGGGCATAATCATGGATAAAATGTCTATAATAGCTGGTCATTCCCAGAAACTGTCTTAGAAAACTGTGTTAGTTGGGGTTTTGAAACCGTCACTGCCTTCACTTTGTCCTCATTTGGCAGGATCCCTTTTGAGTTGACACTATAACCCAGAAAGGTGAGTTCACTCCTGCAGAACTGGCACTTTGCAAGCTTAACCCTCTGGGGTCTGAGGATTTTTGGGGCCCTGGAGAAGTTTTGACATGCCCTGAACTTTTTTCAGTTGTTCATAAACATATTAATGACAAAAGTGTCATTACACTGTATTCAGCACGAACTAGGCTACAATAATATGTGAGGAACATGTATGTACATGTTTGTGTTTTTGAAGGAATAACGTTTATGCGTGGTTACTGAAAAAACAAAAAACTTAAGTCACTGAAATAAGGCCAAAAAAATATATTAAATCTGTGTTCACAAGACTTCTGGGTATTGGAGGTTGTAGACTAGAGTTTTTGCTTCAAAAGGATGTAAAAATTATCCTGCCTACTCGTTCATATAAAACAATAGAGAGATTTAAATTTTCTAAGACATTTTTTGTCAAGAAACACAGTATGCATAGAGGCGTGAATCTTCATGAATAGTGCCGTGATTCACACCTGAGAAGACAAAAGATTTGCATAATGAGCCGCATAATGAGCTCTTTCAGTCAGGTAGGCTGTGAAAAAACCCTCTGTGATCATGCTGATAAGAGGATTAATGTCCACTCTTGACAAAAAAAACATGATTTTTGTGATCTCATGTATGCACGTATTATTGCACATCATGTGAAGAAAATTTTGTATAGACCTATGTTAAATTACAGTACCAGTCAAAAGATTGGACACATTTTTTTAAAAGAAGTCTTAAGTCTCTAACCAAATAATGGTTTTCTATTTTAATATACTTTAAAATATAATGTATTTCTGTGATGCAAAGCGTCTGAACATTCCTACCTCTATGGCATTTCATATAGGCTAATATATTTGTTATATTATATAGCCTAAATGTTAATGTGCAGTTGACAAACTATACATCATTTAAAAAGATCTAAGACTCAAGCTTCACATTTTGACTCTTAAAATCTTATATTGACCGTTATTTCTTAATATGCTTAAAAGCATGCACATTTGGAGAAATACTGATGGATTCTCATATGTTTATGTTAATTTTCTATACAGAGGAGTAATATTTATTCAATATTTATTGTCATCACTGTGAGCGCTGGATACTGTGTTTTCAATTCATACTTGCAGCCGGAGGGCGCTCTGTGCACCTTTAGTCCACAAATATCTCAGTAAAAGAAGAGGCATATCATGTGACATTCCAGGAACTAACAGAGGCTTCCAGAGATCGCTATAACATGCAGATAAACACTTTTCAAGATAATAAATACACGATTGCGACGATGTATACATATATTGCCTCAGAATTTGCATCTGAATAGCGCTCGCTCCGTGGGCGTGGCTGCATTAGCGGATAATGAGCTGACTCACGGACGTCTGACATGTGTCTATTTTCATTCAGATTACATAAGCAGAGAATTTTTGTTTTCGATTTGACTTACACGATTTAAAACCTGACATTTCAACGTTTTTTTTGTGATTAGTATTTACTAAGTTACAGTTCATTTTTTGAGAACTATTAGATTTGACTTCAGAGGGAGACAACAGATCACGCATCATGTTAGTTTTCTTTATTTTACAAAAAGCACAACATTTTGTTTTTACTCTGAGTGTACACAAATAAAAGAAGATATTTCTCAGATTAAAATGGTGTAAAACTCTTAATTGTATGTGCAACATTGACGGAGTATTTTGAGTCTCTTTCATACTGATAAGAAAAAAGCACGGTGGTATCGCTGGCGCGACCAGCCGACCCCTGAGTGTTAATGGACAATCCTGCAGACTCCAGCCTGGTAATGACATCTTTCAGGTCAGCGAGGGGCTGCTCAAAGGTAGGTGATGCCACCACAATGTTGCCTAAGTAGACGGCACATGACTTGTAGATGAGACCGCTGAGGACTGTGTTCATAAGCCTCTGGAATGTGGTGGCTGGATTTCACAATCCAAAAGGTAAGACACGAAACTGAAATAACCCACAGTGGGAAATGAATGCAGTCTTTGGCTTTGAGTTCTCTGCCACTGCCACCTGTCAGTAGTCTCTGAACAAGTCAATGGTGGAAATGAAAGTCTATGGATACAATGGATATGAGTCTTTTCCTGTGAGCTTATTCAGTGCATGATAATCAGCACAGAACCTTGGCTCTCCTGACTGTTTTGGGACGATTACGATTGGGGCAGCCCAAGGACCAGAAGCAGGTACAATTATTCCTTCCTTCAACATGACCTTGATTTGAGATTCAATGAGTTCCTTTTTAGAAGGAGAAGTGCAGTAAGGGGCAAGGTGAACCAGTTTTGCAACACCCGTAACAATCTTGTGCTCCACTACAGAGGTGCGTCCCAAATGTCCATAAAACAAACCACTGAAGGTCTCGAGCAATTCAGTGAATTTGTTTTTCTGCTCAATATTTAGGGATGTTTCTTCAATCTTCTCAGACAGGGCAGAAGGACTGACCTCCAGGCACAACAAATCAGGACCAGACTTTGTTAAGACAGTGCCCTCTAACTCCTCAAGGGGCACCGGCTCATCAGCTAGCACCACCGACCTGGACGGAACATGGATTGTGACGGAAGATCTCAACATAAAGTCCATTCCCGAGATAACAGGAGAATTTAGATTATGGACAACAGCAAAGCGATAATAGAAACGCTGGCCCATAAAACCCAAAGACAACCAAATGTCATCCAGTGGGCAACAGGGTGCTCCATCCGTAAGATGAATAGGAGGTGCGGACCATGGCTTTATTCTTATGTCCCCCCCAGGATTAGTCTGGATAACCACTGATTGCACCGCAGAAAGAGAAGCACTAGTGTCAAGAGTGGCATCAAAAGATCGTCCATAAAGATTAACCTTTACTCTGAATGGAGTGTTCCAATAAGATGTAGAAGTAACATCCTCCACATTACACAGTGTAGGTTGATCACTCATGGAAGCATCAGGTAAGCGAGGCACATTTATCTTCTTGAGGGAGGATTGCCCCATCTGAACGTCCTCCCTCCCCTGAAGTTTCCCTTCTTGGCAAAGTCTGAGACCACTTTTCCTTCCCCAATGGCCTGGTTAGAGCAATCCATCCTACATCCGGCACTCTATTGACAGTATCACAAGTTACTTCTAGGGCTCTGTTGGAGACGAACATGGCTTTATTCCTGGACTACAGTTTGGGCAAGTACGAGTGGTAAATCCATGCTTTTTTTCCTTAGTGTGAAAGTGACTCAAAATACTCCGTCAATTTTGTACATACAATTAAGAGTTATACACCATTCTAATCTGTGAAATGTCTTCTTTTATTTGTGTACACTCAGAGTAAAAACAAAATGTTAATTTTTTTTAATTTTTTTTGTTTATTAAACTGCACATTAACATTTAGGCTCTATAATATAACAAATATAATATATAAAATGCCATAGGGGTAATATGAATGTTTAGACGCTTTGCATCACAGAAATACATTATATTTTAAAGCATATTAAAATAGAAAACCATTATTTTAACACTCATAATTCGGGAAACGCATTTTTTCACATAGCAGCAAAATCAACTTAAAATACTCCTTCATGACTTCCGGTTTCACGATGTAGTGAGAGGTCGCGCGGTGTCTGTGCTCCGACTTTTTTGCTTAATTATTACTTATCGCAGCTGCCTTTTCTTATAATTTGCACGGGATACAGTGTCTTTGGTGTTCAGGGAGCAGAGCTAATACAGAAATGGGCAAAAATACTAAGCCTGGCAGTCCTAAAAACTAGGGATGCACCGATACCATTTTTTAAGGACCGAGTACAAGTACTGATACTTTTTTTCTAGTACTCGCCGATACCAATACTGATGCCTATACATTTATAAATTTCTCTCTCTCTTTTTTTTTTTTTTTTTTTTTTTTTGGTGATGTTGCAGTTTTCCAAGCACAACACAGTGAGACGAATGAATATAGGACAGCTTCTTTATTATTACTCTAATGAAAAAAGTAATAATTTTCATGTGCTTGTCACAAACTTAAAGAACAAAAATTTCAGTGTCCAATAACCTTCAAAGGGCATAATTACCAATATATATAATTGTTGTTATATAAAAAGAAATTAACAAACAAATTACAAACAATACAACAAATACTATAGAGATACAAATTAAATAAACTTGTTTTTCAGATACAGTAGGTTTATTTACCATGTATACATTTATTTAACATATTTTGTTGTTTTATTTACATTAATGACAAATATAGGCTATGGTCCCTTTAAGACCGAATCCATGGATACTGACACATATCCTGTTTTCACCCAAATGTTTACTTCGACTTAAGCCATAACCGACTTTATTTACGTGAGATACTCCACACGATGGACATTTGACAACTATGTGTGCATTTGACCATTCAGGCGCGAGGAGAACTGATCGCGCGCAAGAAAGAGAGAGAGCGTGTGCGAGAGAGAAGAGCGCTTTTGGTCTGTGTCATTTAGCGCGATAACGAATTGTGATTGAAAGCATGCAGTTCGCAATGTGTGTGTTGTCATCATTAATTTTGAAGTATTTCCACACCTCTGAGGCTGACATTGTTTATTCTGCTGCCGCCGGTGTCTCTGTCAGTTACGTCACGTGAGGTATCGGTCTTTGGTATCGGGGGTATTTTTACGAGTACGAGTACAAATACATGAGCTTGGTATCGGGCCCGATACTGATACTGGTATCGGTATCGTTGCATCCCTACTAAAAACCAAGAAACTTCAAGTAAAGACGATGACGCATCTGTCGGACGAATTCACAGCTTTACTGAACTCTTCTTTATCCCCTTTACAAACATCTTTAGAGAGCATCCACAGCACTTTGGCCTCACACAACACCACTATTTCGGAGATGGAGACTGCTCTCACTGACCACAGCGGTAGGATTACTGAGTTGGAGAACGAAGTCACTTCATTGAAGGCCAAATTAACGGCGGCTTCGGACTTAAATGCAACGCTTGGTTCTGCGGTGGACGATCTGGTCTCCCGATTGAAACGACAGAATTTGCGTGTGGTAGGCAGAAACCCAAGAGAATTCATCACTGACTTTTTCTTTAAAACTACGAAAGACATTCTGTCAGTCCCCCCTGAAATTGATTGGGCCCATCGAAGTCTGGCGCCCAAGCCTCGTCAAGACGATAGACCACGGCCGATCATAGTCAGATTCCACAGGTTTTTGGATAAAGACACTGTACTGTGTTGGGCCAAGGAACACAAAGAGATATCTTATCAAGGTCATACCATAAAGATCTACGAGGACTTCAGCGCTGGAGTTGCCAGGAAGCGTGCAGCCTTCAACAGAGTGAAATCAAGTCTGTACAAGAAGGGTATATGCTTCAGCATGATCTATCCAGCCCGTCTATGCATAACACATAACGGTGAGCATGTCTTTGACACCCCAGAGGCAGCTGAATGTTATTTCCAGGAACACATTCAAGACGGATAATGTGCAGTTGCCCTTTTACAATATTAGACAGCGATAATAGACTATATCATAAACTGAGTTTCTATGCTGTCTTTATGTGCACCAGTCAATGTGGTTCATAATTTTTCATATGCTCTCCCTTATTTGCAACGATCGCCTCTGCTGGACTGTTTTTGTGTTCCCTGACATACAAATGGACATTTTATTATTATTATTCTAAATACTACTATCAGCCTACTATTGTTATCATCTTTATTAGTATAATTCATTATCGGAGTGGACTTCACTGCATGGTTTTCCGGTTGTGCTACGGTTTGTTCCTGGAACTCGTGATGGTTTCTATGGCGAGTTTAGGATGTTGGTTTTTTTGTTTTTTGTGTTCTATTTGTTGTAAGGTTGTTCACACTTGTGTGGAGGAGAATGATTACTTAATTGTTTTTTGTTTTCTTTTCCTTTTCTCTGTAGTTTGCAAGGGTTTCTTGTTTTTCTTTTTGCACCATAGAACACAGGGCTAAGTAGTAGAGGATTTTCTGTCAAACTAGTCAGTTGGAATGTTCGAGGCTTAGGAGGACCAATTAAACGTTCTAGTGTTTTCTCATCTTAAGAATTTGAATTCTGATATTATTTTTCTTCAGGAAACACACCTGCGCATTGAAGACCATATTAGATTAAGAAAACCCTGGACAGGCCAGGTGTTTCACTATTACTTCAACAGCAGAGCCAGAGGTACTGCTATTGTAATGCTTAAACGAGTTAATTTCTCTCCCTCTCAGATTATTGTGTGTTAATGTTATAGTTGTTGGCAATCTCTTTCATATTTCAGTTAAATTGCTCAAGCAAGTTAAATTAGACTTGCAACGTTGGGATAAGCTACCTCTTACTTCATTTGGTAGAATTCAATCAATTAAAATGAATATTTTACCTAGGTTTTTATTCCTTTTTCAGACCCTCCCAGTTTTTTTTTACCTAAGTCCTTCTTTAAACTGTTACATGGGGCTATTTCTACTTATATATGGCAGGGCAGACCTCCTAAGTTAAGCAAGGCATACCTCCAGAGACATAAAAAAGATGGGGGTCTTGCGCTGCCTAATTTTTTTATTTATTACTGGGCAGCAAATATTAGCAAAATTCATTGCTGGTATAATTCTTCCCATTTAGATTGGTGTAGGTTAGAAGCACAGTCCTGTTCTTCATCTTCACTCTTTGCCTTAGTATGTGCTCCTTTATCCAGTCGCCCCTCAAAGTTCACTACAAATCCAGTAGTATGCACTTCTCTTAGGATCTGGAGGCAATTCAGACAACATTTTAAACTTGCTGCTGCTTCTCTTTATGGCCCTATTTGCAAGAATCATTTATTTCTTCCTTCAACCTTAGATTCTGCTTATGTTTCATGGAAAAACAAAGGCCTCGTATATTTTTCTGATTTATTTATTGATGGAGTTTTCACAACTTTTTCTGATCTTGCAGAAAAATTCAGTATACCACAGTCTAACTTGTTTAGTTTTTTTCAAGTACGCAACTTTGTTAATTCGCATTATCCTTCTTTTCCAGACTTGCCTGAACCTTCTTTATATGAGAAGTGCTTGATACAGAAACAGAGGTCTATATCCTTTTTATACAATTTAATTCTTCCTTATGTTTTGCCGTCATCCTCTCGTTTTAAACATCAATGGGAAGAAGAACTCGGCTGTAGTTTGGATTTGGAATGGTGGGAATTAGCTGCTGGCAGGGTTAACTCTTCTTCATCCTGTGCCAGACTGAGCCTGATTCAATTTAAGGTTTTTCATAGAATTCATTTTACAAACCTCAAATTAAGTAAGCTATTTCCGGGTGTGGATGCCACTTGCAATAGGTGTTCTCTAGCTGCTGCTGATCATACCCATATGTTTTTTTCTTGTTCAAAGCTGGAAGATTTTTGGTATTCCTTTTTTGATACTTTTTCTAAGGTTTTAAATACTTCCCTTGAACCATGCCCTCTGATTGCTATTTTTGGTGTCCCATCGGTTTTAAATAAAAACACAAAAAAGTATGCTAATGTTCTTGCCTTTGCCTCATTAATAGCTCGCAGACGAATTCTACTACACTGGAAGTCTTCTAAATCTCCTCCTCCTTTTTCATGGTTAGAAGATTTGTTGTCTTTTCTATATATTGAAAAAATTAAGTTTGCGTTAAGAGGTTCCACTGAAAAATTTTATAAAAAACTGGGGTCCTCTACTCTACTTGTCAAAAATACGGCACTTATTTTTGTTGATTTGTAATATATATATTTTTAATTATTCTATGGAGTCATTTGTTTATTTTTCTGTTTCATAATCTTATTTTTTTTTTTTCTGAAAATGTACTTAAGTTTTATTCTCCTCCTTGGGGGTGGGTGGGGGTTTAGGGCTCACTGAGGGTTGTGATTGTTCATTTTTGTGTCCACTCTTAGGAGTTGTTAATAGAAAAAAAAGGAATGTATAGATTCATTAATATTGTTGTTTTCTTTGTATATTCCCCAAAAAAACAAAAACAAAAAAAACAAACAAAAAAAACTCCGTCATTTTTTGTCATAGAGACAGAATACATCAATTGAAACTATAGAATGTCTTCTTTTATTTGTGTACACTCAGAGTAAAAACAAAATGTTGTGCTTTTTGCAAAATAAAGAAAACTAACATGATGCACGACCTGTCATCTCTCTCTGAATGAAGTCCAATCTGATACTCCCTCAGAAAATGAGCTGTAACTTAGTGAATACTTATCACACAAAAATAAGACATATTTCTAAAAAACATTGAAATGTCAGGTTTTAAATCATGTAAGTCAAATCGAAAACAAATATTCTCTGTTTATGTAATCTGTCTGAAAAGAGAGAGATGTCAGTCGCTTGTGAGTCAGCTCATTATCCGCTAATGCGGCTATGCCCATGGACCGCGCGTGCAATTCAGATGCAAATTCTGAGGCGATTAGTGCAACAGAGAGTGAACACCCGCGGCGCATCAGCTTGGAAAAACGCATCAAGCTTAGTCAGTTTCATGTACTTTTCATCGTTTTGAGATGCGGTGAGGAATAATTCTTAAAGGATTTACCTCAATGGAAGAGCATGACTGGATTCAATTCCATTTCCAGGATCAACTTGATCAAGCCGAGGATTGTGAAAGGTAAGTTTTTTTTTATCCCTAAATTCTTTATTCTAATCACAAAAAGTAAATATGAATATGAATCCTGCATGTTCTGTGTCTCTGTGTGAATGATTATTGGCTTTTCCCAAAAAATATTGCTATACTGAGATGAGTGAAATCGACTGAAATATGTAATAAATACTGAAATAAAATGTGTTAGCAACATATTAAACTGCACATTAACATTCATAGGCTCTATAATATAACAAATAAGATACATAAAATGTCATAGCAATATGAATGTTTAGACAATATTTCTTTTGGCCTGTTTTGGACAGATTATGAAGGGTTTACTGTAATATAGTGCCACATCAGTGAAGATTTTGTTCACAATGAATGATGAAAGCTTTGCATCACAGAAATAAATTATATTTTAAAGTATATAACATAGAAAACCATTATTTCAAATTGTAATAATATTTCACAGTATTGTTGTTTTTTTCTGTATTTTTGATCAAATAAATGCAGGCTTGATGAGCATGAGACTTCTTTCAAAAACATTAAAAATAGTAATGTGTCAAATCTTTTGACCGGTACTGTAATTAAAAATATAATAGGCCTATACAAAATTTTCTGCACATGATGTGCAATAATATGTGCATGCATGAGATCGCAAAAATTATGTTTTCTGTTAAGAGTGGACATTATATTAACATTAATACAATAGCTGATATGATCCTGTTATCAGCATGCTCACAAAGGGTTTTTTTCTTTTTTTGAGAATCATAGTAACCAGATATTTGCCCACACTGGACTGCATGCATATGATACTGAGATCACTGACTGGAAGCAGGAATGTTTTTTTTCTTCTTTTTCTTTTTTTTTTTTTTTCTTTTCTCTCCAGTGCACCAAACACCAAACGCCAGGTATGTGATATACACATATATCTTTGAACAGGATTTATTTCCAGGTATAACTGTGTACTCAAAATGTGTCTTTGACTCTCATTTATATAGTTAACTATATTCTAAATAAACTACAAACAAAAAAATATATATATTTCTTTTGTCATTGCATTCTTTCTTAGTTCCCTTTCAAGGGAACTCGCTCTGTTGTAACGCCTGAGACAAATCAGACACAATTATTTGTTATAGTTAACCAATAATTGTTTAAAGCACTCTGGGGCCTCTCCCCCATCCCCCGAGAAGTTCTTAGTTACAAGTTTTATTGCGCTAAAGAATGTGGTTGCCACATTGAGAGCAGAGAAGGGACACAGGAAACGTGCATCTTTCCTGCATTATCCCCACATAACACAGACTCTCCTGCATTAATGTATAGACAGACTGTTCTATAAATGAACATGCACATCCCCAGGAAATGGTATCCATTATTACTGTTGTTGTATTGCACTCATTGTATTCACATGTTTTATGATACATTTAAGGTAACTTCAATTATTCCATGTTTAGTGTCTATGGGTTCGTATCGAGAAGATTTAAATGCTTGTTTATGCGGTATGTCCATACCTGTGCAACACATCAGTATTACAAGAATCTTTAATGGTTCTTCTTCAAAAACTCAGCCAGTTAATCTTGCTCGGTCGTAAAAGCCCTGACAGGAGGCGTGGTGTCGCCTGGAAATACAACATCTTCATTGGTCCGGTCAACAACTAAGAGGTGTGACTTTGACCAGAGGTTAAAAGCCAGTAAACAATGCCACTCCCTCTCTTTCCTTGCTTCTTGGACAATACGAATGTTGTTTTTCCATAACCTGGAAATGAACATTTCTTAGAATTAATAAACAATCAACACTGAGTGTTCACTGGACGAACAGGTTAATTGATTGTAATATTAATCTTAATGTAGCTACATTCAGTTAATCTGATTAACTGATTTACATATTCATAATTAATCATAATTAATAATCATAATGAGTTATGAATAATTATTAATATTTCCCCTTTGAGTTAATTCGCTACACTGTGTTGAGATGACGCTTTGGGAACGCTCCGCGTGATGTCGTCATGTAGCACATGTGAAATCAGTCCAATGTCAAGTCACCTTTATTTATATAGCGCTTTTTACAATGTAGATTGTGTCAAAGCAGTTTTACATTGATAACTGGTACATTATTTGGCTGCACAGCAGCTCTTAAAGAATAGTGTCAATGCAGGCAGATCAAAGCACTGTTGAATATCAAATGTCAAGTCAAATGTCAAGTGTCCCCAACTAAGCAAGCCAAAGGCGACAGCGACAAGGAACCCAAACTCCATCATGTGACATCAGGTGGCAGACAAGTGGCAAATAGGTGTTTAAATGGAGAAAAAAACCTTGGGAGAAACCAGGCTTAGTCGGGAGGCCAGTTCTCCTCTGGCCAACAGTGCTTTGTTACGATTCAGGTAGCTATCATAAGTCCGACAGGATCGCAACATTCAAAGTATTTATTCCAGTTCCATCCAATTGAGGATCGTATTCATCACGCCGGTATGGACGGTTGTTGAGGAACTGTGTCGTGGCTGTCATGTCGATGAGGCCCTCACAGTGGATGATCTAGTTGACTCAATCTCTGCTGATACTTCAGGGCTGCGTTGTGGTCGTGTCAAGGCGCAGGTCCTTGGTCTCACCTGGATACGGCCCGGATCCGGTTGACTACGGTGAACTTTGGGATAACCAGAAAGACTAATATTAGCGTAGATGCCATTCTTCTTCTGATGTAACGAGTACATCAGGTGTTATAGGAAGTGTTCCTGGTTCCGGCTGACCTAATTTATGCAGCCTAATAATCCTTTAATGGATTTGAAAATATAAATTGGTAATGTGTTATGTGTATGCCAGGTTAAAGAAATGCGTTTTTAGTCTAGATTTAAACTGACAGAGTGTGTCTGCTTCCCGAACAATGCTAGGAAGATTGTTCCAGAGTTTAGGTGCCAAATAGGAGAAGGATCTACCGCCTGCAGTTGATTTTGATATTCTAGGTATTATCAGCTGGCCTGAATTCTGAGATCGCAATAGACGTGAAGGACTATAATGAATTAGGAGCTCGCTCAGGTACTGGGGAGCTAAACCATTTAGTGCTTTGTAAGTAATTAACAAGATTTTAAAATCTATACGATGTTTAACAGGAAGCCAATGCAGTGTTCACAGAACTGGGCTAATATGGTCATACTTCCTAGTTCTAGTAAGAACTCTAGCTGCTGCATTTTGTACGAGCTGTAGTTTATTTATCAGGCGAGCAGAACAACCACCCAGTAGAGCGTTACAGTAATCTAGCCTTGAGGTCATGAACGCATGAACTAACTGTTCTGCATTTTTCATTGAGAGCATATGTCATAGTTTAGATATATTTTTAAGATGGAAGAATGCGGTTTTACAGATGCTAGTAACATGGCCTTCAAATGAAAGATTGGTATCAAAGAGCACACCCAGGTTCCTAAGTGACGACGAAGACTTAACAGAGCAGCCATCAAGTGTTAGACAGTATTCTAGGTTATTACGTGAAGAAGTTTTTGGTCCAAAAATGAGAATCTCTGTTTTTTCTGAATTTAGTAGTAGGAAATTACTGGTCATCCAATTTTTTATATCAGCTATGCATTCTGTTAATTTTGTGAATTGGTAAGTTTCGTCAGGGCGCGAAGAAATATAGAGCTGAGTATCATCAGCGTAACAGTGAAAACTAACGCCATGCTTCCTAATGATATCTCCCAAGGGTAGCATGTACAGAGTGAACAGCAACGGTCCTAGTACTGAGCCTTGCGGTACTCCATATTGAACTTGTGATCGATATGACATCTCTTCGTTTACTACTACAAACTGATAACGGTCAGATAAGTATGATTTGAACCATGACAATGCAATACCACTAATGCCAACATAATTTTCGAGTCTATTTAAAAGAATATTGTGATCAATAGTGTCAAATGCAGCACTAAGATCCAGTAACACTAATAGAGAGATACAACCACGATCTGATGATAAGAGCAAATCATTAGTAACTCTAATGAGAGCAGTCTCAGTACTATGGTACGGTCTAAATCCTGACTGGAAATCCTCACAGATACTATTTCTTTCTAAAAAGGAACATAGTTGTGATGATACTACCTTTTCTAGTATTTTTGACAGAAAAGTGAGATTTGAGATCGGCCTGTAATTGACTAATTCTCTAGGATCAAGTTGTGGTTTTTTAATAAGAGGTTTAATAATAGCCAGCTTAAAAGTTTTTGGTACGTGTCCTAGTGATAAAGATGAATTGACGATATTAAGAAGAGGATCTATAACCTCTGGAAGCATTTCTTTCAATAGCTTAGTTGGTATAGGGTCTAACATACATGTTGATTTTGATGATTTAACAAGTTTAGACAATTCTTCCTCTCCTAAAGCAGTAAATGAATTGAATTTTTCCTCAGGGACACTACAATGCACTATCTGATGCGATACTGTAATAGATGGTTGCATGGTTATAATTTTTTCTCTAATATTATCAATCTTGCAAGTAAAGAAGTTCATAAAGTCATTACTGCTGTGCTCTTTGGAAACATCAGAAGTTGAAGCTTTATTTCTTGTTAATTTAGCCACTGTATCAAATAAATACCTAGGGTTGTGTTTATTTTCTTCTAAAAGTTTTGAAAAATAAGCAGATCTAGCAGATTTTAAGGCCTTTCTGTACTCAATCATTCTCTCTCTCCACGAAAAACTTCTAGTTTTGTTTTCTTCCAGCTGCGTTCCATTTTTCTGGCTGCCAACTTTAGGGCCCAAGTGTGCTCATTGTACCATGGCATTGGATTAATTTCCTTAATCTTTTTTAAGCGCAAAGGAGCAACTGAGTCTAATGTGCTGGAAAAGACAGAGGCAATAGTTTCTGTTGCAACATCGAGGTCTTCTAAGCTTTCTGGTATGCTAAGGCGATGAAACTGATCAGGAAGATTATTTATAAAGCGATCTTTAGTGGTAGAAGTGATGGTTCTACCATATTTATGGCATGGAGGCAGTTTAGCCGCCTTGACTAAATGTAGTATACACGAGACTAGATAATGATCTAAGATGTCGTCACTCTGCTGCAGAATTTCAACAGCATCAATGGTGTTACGAGACGTCAGAAGTGGGTGACGTCATGACCAGGAAACTATAAAGCACGCTCAAACAGTGAAACGCTAGCTTCTGTGTCTTTAGTAAGCACTCTGTGTGACTCGTTTGTCTTATTTGGTGTTGTATTGTCTCTTGCACAAGCACATATATATATTATGGCGGACAAACAGCAGTTTAGATTGTGTGTTCATTCCCTGCCCACGTTACATCACGGGTGGGGATACACACAATCTTTGTGTGGTTTGTTTGGGAGCAGAGCATGCACCTGCCCTCGCGAGCACAACCTCCACGTCGGGGCCTCCCATTTTTTCCAGACGCAGTGAACGAGTTGCGTTGGGCCTCAGACCTATCTCTCCATGCCACCAAGGAGACGGCCAGATCTATCGGCCGGGCTATGGCAGACCTGGTGGCCACGGAGAGGCCATAATGAATGAGTGCCATAAAAGATAAGGATAAGAACTTCCCTTTGGACACCCCGCTTGCGCCCCCTGGCCTCTTTGGCGACGCAGTAAACACTGTCGTTGAGAGGTTTCAGGAGGCCAGTAAGCAGGCGGCAGTGTTCCAGAAGCTCCTCCCCCGTCGCTCTCAAGTCTCCGGGGCTGCTGAGCGGGAGCAGCCCCAAACATCTAAAGCCAGCTCCTCACAACACCGTGCCACTCAAAAACAGAGCGTTGCCACCCGAGCTCCCCCCCAGAAACAAGGGGGATCGGGGGGACGCTCTCAGCCGCAGCCTTCGAGGGGTAAGACGGTCCTGAGGGCCGTCATTATCACCAAGAAGGCTGCGGGGAAGAAGTCCTGACGCTACCAGTGTCAGGACCTGAGGGCAGCCCCCTCCGAAGGGAAACGGTCAACACCTCTTTTTACGGTGCCCAGTTCTCTTTGGTGCCCTCAGGGGGCCATTCTGCCAACCCTGCCACCTTGTGTGCTTCAGGGCGCAGCGGTCCCCAGCGAGCTAATATCCCAGTGTCTGCCCGGAAACGTAGCAGCGCTAGAATGCTCGCTCCCTCTGAGGAGGGTCTCAGAGCGATCAATTCAGTTGTTCCCTCCTTGTTCAGGGCTCCGGATTGATTGTTTGAAAAACACCAGAGGCCAGTCTCGAGAGACTGGTTCCCTTAGTAGAATATCTGACAGCGTAGAAGCTACTGCCAAATATTTCTCAATGTGTCCTGCGTACTATAGAAAAGGGTTATGCCATTCAGTTCAGGTCTCGCCCGCCCAGGTTTATGGGTGTCCTACCCACAGTGGTGGGCCCCGAGCAGGCTCTGGTCATGGAACAGGAGGTAAAAACTCTGTTGGAGAAGGAAGCCATAGAGGGTGTACTTCCTCGTGACAGAGAAGCCGGTTTCTACAGCCGTTATTTTATCGTTCCAAAGAAGGATGGGGGGTTGCGTCCCATTTTGGATCTGCGTCATCTGAACCAGTCAGTAATGAAGCTCAAATTCAAAATGTTAACCTTGAGACAAATCGTGTCACAGATCAGGTCTGAGGACTGGTTTTTCACGATAGATCTCAAGGACGCATACTTTCTATGTATCCATCCTTACACAACACAGGAAGTTCCAGAGGTTCGCTTTTGGGGGCAAAGCATACCAATATCGGGTTCTTCCGTTCGGCCTAGCTTTATCACCCCGCACTTTCACCAAATGCGTGGATGCAGCATTGTCACCGCTGCGTCTACAGGGCATTCGCATTCTGAACTACATCGACGACTGGTTGATCTTAGCTCAGTCGCGCCAGTTAGTGGTTCGGCATCGAGATGTCGTTCTCGCTCACATGAGGAAGTTGGGGTTAAAGTTAAACGCCAAGAAGAGTGTGATTTCTCCAGCTCAGAGGCGTGGTATGGGACTCTGGGTATGGGACTCTGTTGCGATGCAGGCGCGTCTCACTCCTGCTCGCATAGACTCAATCCTTTCTACTGTAAACCGAATAAAGCTAGGCCAGTCACTCACTGTGAAACAGTTTCAGAGACTGTTGGGGTTGATGGCAGCAGCGTCCAACATGATACCTTTTGGCCTGCTGTACATGAGACCCCTGCAGTGGTGGCTCAGGACCAGGGGGTTTTCTCTGAGGGAAAAATCCTTTTCGCATGATCAAGGTCACGCGGCAATGCTTACGTGCCTTGGCTACGTGGAAGAAACCCTGGTTCCTATCCCAAGGGCCCGTGCTGGGAGCTCCTTGTCTTCGCAAGATGATAACGACGGATGCTTCCCTCACGGGTTGGGGGCGATCTTAGATGGTCACTCAACTCAGGGTCTGTGGAGGGGACACCATCTCTCCTGGCACATCAATCGCCTGGAAATGTTGGCTGTCTTTCTTGATCTCAAGAATTTCCTCCCAGAACTCAGGGGCCACCATGTTCTTGTCCGGTCAGACAATACATCGGTGGTCACCTACATAAATCACCAGGGGGGTTTGCGCTCACATCCACTCTGCAAACTGGCGCACCAAATCCTCCTGTGGTCCCAGGGGAAACTGCTTTCACTCAGGGCAGCTTATACCCCTGGGGCCCAGAACTTAGGAGCAGACGTCCTGTCAAGGCAGGGGCTGAGGCCCGTGGAATGGAGGCTCCACCCCAATGAGGTGGAGCAGATATGGAGGGTGTTCAGCCGGGCACAAGTGGATCTGTTTGTGTCTCGAGAGACGTCTCACTGTCCACTCTGGTTTTCCCTCACGCATCCGGCTCCTCTCGGACTGGATGCTATGGTGCAGACGTGGCTTAGGCTTCATCTGTACACATTTCCCCTGATCGGTTTGCTCCCGGGAGTTTTAGAGAGAGTTCGTCGGGACCAGGTCCGGCTCACCTTGGTTGCCCCGCGATGGCTGGGCAGAGTGTGGTTCGCGGATCTAGTATCTCTCCCAGACGGCTCTCCTTGGGAGATTCCGATCAGATTCCTGGGATCTCCTGTCCCAGGCAGGGGGCTCGATATTTCACCCCCGCCCAGAGCTATGGAACCTGTGGGCTTGGCCTCTGAGGGGGCCCAGTTCATAGACTCTGGTCTCTCAACTGAGGTTGTTGGGACCATCCTTCACTCTAGAGCTCCCTCCATGAGGAAACTGTATGCCCTGAAGTGGAGAGTGTTCACTTCATGGTGCAGTGGTCGTCAGCTGGACCCAGTTAACTGCCCTGTTGGTACAGTGCTGGAGTTCCTGCAGGAGCGATTCACTGTAGGGTTATCCCCATCTACTTTGAAGTTCTATGTGGCGGCCATAGCGGCCTACCACATACCTCTAGGTGGTATGTCTCTAGGGAGATACCCTCTAGTGACATGTTTCCTCCGTGGCACCCTGAGGCTGAGGCCTGCAGTACGCACTAGGGTACCGGCATGGGATTTGGCCATGGTGCTCCAAGGCCTTTCTCTAGCTCCTTTTGAGCCTATTGAGGAGGTTCCAGTCAAGTTTCTGACTCTGAAGACATTGTTCCTCCTTGCTATCACTTCTCTTAAAAGGATAGGAGATCTCTAAGCTTTGTCGGTTGCCCCACCGTGCTTGGAATTTGCGCCTGGTATGGTGAAGGCTTTTCTTCATCCCAGACCAGGTTACATCCCTAAGGTCCCCACTAATGTGGCTAAATCTATTGTGCTGCAAGCCTTCTGTCCTCCTCCCTTCGGGGATCCAGACCAGGAACGAAATAATCTGCTGTGCCCAGTTCAGGCGCTGGATGCTTATGTCCACTGAGCTGCCCTGTGGCGCAAGACGGAACAGTTGTTCATTTGTTTTGGGTCTCCTAGCAAGGGGTCCCCAGCATCTAAGCAGAGGATGAGTAAGTGGATAGTTGAGGGTAGGGGTGACCCTGAATAGTCGACGATTCGAAGCTTCGATAGGAGGAGCCCGATTCGACTACCAATCTCACAGTCGAATCTTCGCAGAGGTGTTATGAGACGAGATATGGGGGTGCTCAAATATCTGATTTTACATAGACCTACCGGTTTTCTCCCAATAAGTTAATATACAGCCTATTATGATAATGCTATAAATAAAAAAATGTGAAAAGAAAGAATGTTAATAAATATTTTTAATGTGTGTTAATAAATCCAACCACCCCTGTGACAGATGTAAGTTTCACTTTCCATGATCCGTGACCAACAGAGGGCATCTTGGCGACAGGGATTAAAGCTTTAACAATGTCTGGGATAAAAAAATCTAAAGTGTAGAATTGGATGCACTTTGAAATGGTAAAAAATGATCCAAAAAGTTGTAACGGTCTAAACGTTACCAGGTTTTTTATTGTATTTTTTTTCTGTTTATTGAATTAAGAGGTATCTGGGTCAAGGGTAATTCCACTAGGAGCCGCTTGAGGGCGCTAGTGCACAATAGCTACCAGATATAAGCCCTAGTCACGTACGAGCAAGTTAGGTCGTTTGGTAGAGGGAAACTGCATGGATGGTTGAACTGACGCTACCTATATCTACTCATGTTAATGTCCTGTTTTGAGAACTCTTTGAGAGTTTACGCTCAATGTGAGTATTGGCCAACTATAACTTGTGGTATTTGTAAAAAAGGTTGACTGATGTGAACTCTTTTGCTTTCTTTTGTAGAAAGGACTTTTTGTTTCTTCCACCTCATATTTCGATTCATTGCTGTCACGATTATACTCATGCACGTCTCCAGGGTAGCACGAGTAGCAAGTGAACGGGGAAAGACCACGCGGTAGCGAGGCTACAGCGCGTGGCCTAAAGCTAAACAACTCAGCGTTCAGCTCAGCGAGTCGCCAAACGCCGTTGACTGTCTTCACCTCTCACACACTGGATTATACCATTGCATCGCTCTCAAAATACATCGTGGATTTTCACTCATCTCATCACTCATCATTCCAGCTCATCTAAAGTTGATCATTGACGATAAGTTTCATTTATTGACTGCACAGAGACAAAGACTCAGTTTTTTTGCTCATTGGTTATTTTTGTGGTAATTATATGCACTGGTGTGAATAAAAAAGGAAAGAGTATATTTGTTTGGTGAAGAGGTTTTAATTTTCAGTACCGATTGATTTTCTGTTGAACCCCCTTAAAAAGGGGAGGTATTACAGAATGGCGCCCGAACAGGGACTGCTTTGAACTTTTACGGAGTCCCTTGTATAAAAAAAATATATATAAATTTCGACAGTACTGAAAACCCTTCATAAACAAATATCATTAGCCATCATCTGCAATGGAAGAGAGAGTACCCATCGCTGATTATTCAGTTGAAGCTTTCGTGCAGCGTAGAGATCCTGTAACGAATCTCATAGATACTTTTAGTGAGTTGTATTTAGATTCAGAGGAGGAAGAAAGAGAAAGTGGTGAGCATATTGTTAAACCCAACGACTTACCATTACCCCCTCCACCTCTTGAGTTTCATGAAGATGAACTGCAATTTGGCAATGATGGAAATGCCCAACGCATGTGTAGTATCGAAGAGCATCTTGTTGATCTTGAGCACAGAGTCAGTGAACTTGTCACCACAGAAACAATGAGCACAAAGTTAAAAGCCTGTGAAGACAGAATTAACTACTGTTTACAGAGAGAGCTGGATCGTGTTAAACAGCAATGTTATTCCAAAATTGATGAACTGAGTCAGAGCATTGTGGATTGTTTAAAGCGGCGAGATAGACAACTAGAACAACAATTCAAAGCTAAACCTATCATGTCCACTCCTGTGCATTCCAGCACTGCTGCTTCTCATAAGATGTCTCAAACACCATCCAAGATTGATTCAGTTCCACAAGACACCACAAAGCAAGTAACATATCTTTCTTCATCATCTCCTCTCCCTACTGTTAAACTTGAACTGCCTACTTTTAGTAATTTGGATTCAGAAGACCCCATTGATTTCATTGATCGTTTTGAAGAGTACAATGAATTGAGACCTCTGCATCACGAAGAGTTGTTAGCAGCGTTATCTGTGAGTCTTAAGGGTACTGCTAAGAGCTGGTGGAGAGCAGAGAAGCAAAATATTACAGATTGGCCCTCATTCAAAGAGAAGTTCCTTTTTTCGTTTCTGAATGAAGACCACAAAGAAGTTGCTGCTCAGAAGTTGGCAAGTTACCGACAAACTGTTAACGAAAGTATAAGAGACTTTGCTTTTAACTACAGAGCGATGTCATTAGAGATTAACCCTAAAATGTCTGAAAATGAGCTAGTGCAAGCAACATTGAGAAACTGCAATCCTCGATTGGCTTCACTGTTGAGGGGAACAGCGAAAACAATTGATGATCTGGTTCGTCTCGGCACACAAATAGAGAAGGACTGGGCGGAGAGTAAAAGAAGATGGAATCAAGGAAAAGATGAGGAGCAGAGGAAGAAATCTTCAGCTGGAAAAGGTCAGCCAAATCGCCTCATGCTTATGGATCCCACTTTTAGCTCTCAATGTAACAATGTACTGCAAGCTCCTATAATTTTAAATCACTCGTACTTCAATGCGGTAATTGATACAGGAAGCACCTTTTCTTTGATGCAGCAAAAAGTATGGCAGAGATTGAGGAAGAAGGAGGAGCAATTGACCCGAAGTGCTCAAACGTTCATGCTCGCTAATGGCCAGAGTCAGAAAACTCAGGGTAAAGTACTCTGGGGATGTGAAATATACGGAGTGAAACATGAGGTCACATTTTATGTGATGGATGATGCAAACTTGGCTGTTCCTGTCATCTTAGGATTGGATTTCCTCAAAGAAGCCAAACTAACTATCGATTTTAATGCTTCACGTATATACTTGCCTGACGCTAACTCTAGTCACCCTATGTGTTTTAATAAAATGCACGAGCACGCTGCTGTCCAATTTTATGCTGCACAAGGAGAAGACGGGATGATTCACGAGGATGAAAAGTCGAAATTGATCAACCAAGCAGTGGAAAACTCACATGCTTCAACCAAGGTAAAGAATCAATTGAAAGCTCTCATGTGTGATTGGCCTTCAGTATGTACCCACAAACTAGGTCGTACGAACCTTATTAAGCACGAGATTAAAACAATTGATGATCTTCCTTTAAGAAAGAGACCATACAGAGTTTCTAAGACTAAAAATGATTTTATTGAAGAACAGATTAAGGAGTTGCTTCAACTAAAAGTCATTAAACCTTCTACGTCTCCGTGGGCTTCACCTGTGGTGGTCGTAGATAAAAAAGATGGAGGATCCCGGTTATGCATTGATTACCGTGGTCTTAATGCAAAAACTCACCTCGATGCGTATCCGATGCCTCAGATCACGGATATTCTTGATTCTCTCCAAGGAGCCAAGGTGTTCAGCACGTTGGACTTAAAGAGCGGATACTGGCAAGTTGAAATGGATCCTGCAAGTATGGAAAAGACTGCTTTCATTACTGCTTCAGGGCTATATGAATTCTTTTGTCTTCCCTTTGGCCTTAAGAACGCCGCAGCATCTTTCCAACGTCTGATGGAACAAGTTCTCAGAGAATATAAGAACAAATGTTGCATGGTCTATATCGATGACATTATTGTCTACTCTCCTGACATCCAAACACACCTGCACCAGCTCAAACAAGTGTTTCATAGTCTGCACAAGGCCGGTCTCACTCAGAACCTCAAGAAGTGTAAGTTCATCTGTTCTTCACTTGACTACTTAGGCCATACCATCACAGCGGACGGAGTCAAGGTGAATTCAGACAAGGTGGATGCAATCAGAACATACCCAACTCCCAAGTCCTTAAAAGAAGTACAAAGATTTCTAGGCCTTGCGGCTTGGTACCATCGTTTTATTCCTGACTTCTCCACTAAAACAGCACCTTTACATGCACTGAAGAGGAAAGAAGTGAAGTGGAAGTGGACAGACGAGTGTCAACGTTCATTTGACCTCATCAAAGATGAACTCACTAGAGCACCTGTTTTAAGTACACCTAACTTTGATTCTTCTTTTAAAGTACAGACAGATGCAAGTGATGTGGGCTTAGGAGCTGTATTGACCCAGGAAGTGGATGGACAAGAGAGAGTTATTGCATATGCATCCCGTTTGCTCAGAGGGGCTGAGAAATCCTATTCAACATCAGAGAAAGAATGTCTAGCGGTAGTATGGGCTGTAGAGAAGTGGCACCATTACCTAGAAGGCAGAGCTTTCGAGGTGATCACTGATCATGCATCCTTAGTCTGGCTTTTCCAACATCCAAAACCCTCATCCAGACTGGAAAGATGGACGATCAGACTACAAGGATATCACTTTGCTGTACGGTATCGAAAAGGACAATGTAATATTGTGCCGGATGTGTTATCCAGGCGAGATGAGGCTGAATCACCGGCTGTGTTGTTGCACACACCAGCTAAACGTGGTTTTAATTCTGTCATTTGTGATCTGCCATTGGACTTGTCAGAAATCGCCGATGAACAGAAAAATGACCCAGAGTGTCAAGAGATCATGGTTAAAGCCAAGACCCAGAAAACCACCGATCTTAAAAGAACGCACTACGTTTTTAAAAATGAGGTTTTATTTAGGAGTGTTCCAGACTCTAAAGAAGGCCAAAGGTTTCAAATTGTAGTCCCTGCAAAACCGAAGGAAGTAATGTTAACTTATGCACATGACAGCCCCCTGAGTGGTCACTTGGGTAAATTCAAAACTCTGATGCGACTTTTAGAATTTGCTTATTGGCCATCGATACGTACAGATGTATGGCAGCACTGCAAAAACTGTGAGAAATGTCAAAAGCATAAACCCATTAACTTAAAACCTGCAGGCGGTCTACAAAGTGTGCCCATAGTCGAGCCTGGATATATGCTTGGCATGGACATCATGGGACCATTTCCATGGAGCACCCGCCAGAATGAATATCTTCTGGTTATAGTGGACTATTTCACTAAATGGGTAGAGGTTTTCCCCATGAGAGCTGCTAAGGCTACAACCATTGTACGGATTCTCATAGAGGAGATTTTCACAAGATGGGGAACACCAGCCTTCATCGTGTCTGACAGAGGTACGCAATTTACCTCAAACCTCCTGGACCAAGTATGTAAGCAGTGGCAAGTAACACAAAAACTCACCACCGCATACCATCCTCAGTCAAACCTCACTGAACGGGTCAATCGAAATTTAAAAACTATGATTGCCACGTACGTTGAGCAAAACCACCGTACCTGGGATCAGTGGATATGTGAGTTCAGATTTGCACTAAATACCGCATGGCACGAAAGTACAGGGTACTCACCTGCTGAGATAGCACTAGGACGACAGCTGAAAGGTCCTCTGCAGAGAGCCTTACAGAATCCACCAGATCCTGACCAACCAGCCTATAGTACTTTAGAACGCCAAAAATTTCTATACGAGTCAGTAAGAGAGAATGTAGAGAAGGCACAAACTAAACAAAGAAAATACTACAACCTCAAGAGAAGGGCTCAAAACTTCAATGAGGGTGATTTAGTTTGTGTGCGAACACATCCTCTCTCTCGTGCAGACGATGCTTTTATGGCTAAGATCTCACCTAAATGGAAAGGCCCAGCTAAGATTGTGAAAAAGCTAGGTCCTGTAAATTACAAGGTAACCATGTTATCTGATCCTACTCAGGTTGACACGTATCATACCCAGAATTTAAAAATTTGCCATGGATCAAATTTTTAGTCCACGGGGAGGGGTATGTAACGGTCTAAACGTTACCAGGTTTTTTATTGTATTTTTTTTCTGTTTATTGAATTAAGAGGTATCTGGGTCAAGGGTATTTCCACTAGGAGCCGCTTGAGGGCGCTAGTGCACAATAGCTACCAGATATAAGCCCTAGTCACGTACGAGCAAGTTAGGTCGTTTGGTAGAGGGAAACTGCATGGATGGTTGAACTGACGCTACCTATATCTACTCATGTTAATGTCCTGTTTTGAGAACTCTTTGAGAGTTTACGCTCAATGTGAGTATTGGCCAACTATAACTTGGGGTATTTGTAAAAAAGGTTGACTGATGTGAACTCTTTTGCTTTCTTTTGTAGAAAGGACTTTTTGTTTCTTCCACCTCATATTTCGATTCATTGCTGTCACGATTATATTCATGCACGTCTCCAGGGTAGCACGAGTAGCAAGTGAACGGGGAAAGACCACGCGGTAGCGAGGCTACAGCGCGTGGCCTAAAGCTAAACAACTCAGCGTTCAGCTCAGCGAGTCGCCAAACGCCGTTGACTGTCTTCACCTCTCACACACTGGATTATACCATTGCATCGCTCTCAAAATACATCGTGGATTTTCACTCATCTCATCACTCATCATTCCAGCTCATCTAAAGTTGATCATTGACGATAAGTTTCATTTATTGACTGCACAGAGACAAAGACTCAGTTTTTTTGCTTATTGGTTATTTTTGTGGTAATTATATGCACTGGTGTGAATAAAAAAGGAAAGAGTATATTTGTTTGGTGAAGAGGTTTTAATTTTCAGTACCGATTGATTTTCTGTTGAACCCCCTCAGAGTAATATCTTTTAAAAACACCTGCCGGCCAACGTTAACAAGCTGATTAATGTTAGTTGACTAGCGCACTATTTGAAAAGACTCAAACGGACACAGGCAGATCGCGTGAAAGACTGGATTTTTTTTCCCGATCAGGTAGGGGAAAAGTGATTTCAAAACATTTCAGCCGGTTCTAATTTGATTTTTGGATGCTGTGAATGTTTAGCTAAAAAGACTGCCACTCCAGTTTAACGTTTATAAACAATATATTGTCTCTGCAGTTAAAAAGACAAAGTTGACAATTCTGGCTATTCTTTCGTTATTTTAATAATTTAATAATTTAATTTATTTATTGATCACTCTGGGTTATCTAATTTAACTATTTGTGGCTTGTGTTTTGAATAGGCCTATATGTTATATAGTACAAATGTCAGGGCATGTCAAAACTACTCCAGACCCCAGAGGGTAAAGTGCCCTTCGCGCTACGTTTCACTTACAAGTATGAAATTCGGTAGACGCATGTAACAGTCCAATACCTACAAAAAAAGTCCCCGGGAGCAAAATCTGAAAACCCACCAGGAAGTGAGATATTTTAAATTTTTTTTCTGCAAAATTTTTGCAGTTTTTGCCATTTCCATACGTTGTACTTTAACAAACTCCTCCCAGAGATTTTCTCAGATAAACAACTATATATGGTCACTCTAATCTAAAGTCCTTTGCGACGTTAAATTGCAAAGATCTTGAGTTTTCGCTGAAGGCTTTGTCCGTGGCGGCCTGACAAAATTCAATGTTTTGCCATGAAACAGGAAGTTGTTGTAACTCGGGCATACAATGTCCGATCTGCCCCAAACTTCACATTTTATTAGAATCCTGACCTGAAGACATCTACATGCTAATATTCAGTTACAGTCACAGCGCCACCTGCAGGCAACAGGGAATGTCATGTTTTACACTGTGATTAACTCCTCATTGAGATTTAACCACAACAACATCATATTTGATCAGTCTAATCTTAAGGCCTTAGTAATGTTAAATTGCAAAGATCTTGAGTTTTCGTTGAATGGTGTGTCTGTGGCGGCCTGACAAAGTCTGATGTTTCGCCATGAAACAGGAAGCTGTTGTAAGTCAGGCATACAATGTACAACCTGCCCCACACTTCACACGTTTGATAAGCGTCCTGGCCTGAAGACCTCTATATGCAAATATTCAGTTAGTCATAGCGCTACCTCTAGGAAACAGGAAATGGCATGCTTTACACTGTAATTCACTACCAGAAACACATTTAAATATGCCATGCTAGAAACATGTTAAATCATGCAACACTTGGCTAAGAGCTAATGTATGCGATTAATGCCATGAAACAGGAAGTTGTTGTCACTCAGTCATACAATGTCCAAACTTCACATGTTTGAGAAGAGTCATGCCCTGAACACCCACTGGCAACAGGAAGTGGCGTGTTTAACACTGTGATGCACTACTAGCACACAAGCATACAATGTCCAATCTGCCTTAAACTTCACATGTTTGATAAGTGCCCTGGCCTGAAGACATTTACATGGCAAAATTTAGTTATAGTCATAGCGCCACCAGCTGATAGCAGGAAGTGTGGGTGGCAAATACAAATGACTGACATGGACCTCCTATATTTATATACTTAAATGCATATTGCCCACCGTGCTCTGTTTTCCTAAAGCCACCGGGTGGCGGAAGAATGGGTGCGAGGGCCCTTTCATTGCTGCTTGCAGCTTTAATTTTGAATAAGTAAACTTCATGACTGCTAAAAAGTTGTTAGTTGCTTCACTTCAATTCACAAATCCTCTCCCTTGGCCTCATGGAATAGTAAAGTGTCCATATTAGTCATAATGGACCAGATCCAGGAAATATGTCAGATTGTACCTGTTAAATGGTTTCTCTCTCTCTCTCTCTTTATTCCTTAAACAACCTTCTAAGTCATAGGGCTGGAGCCTATCCCAGTTTCTTAGGCCAGAGGTAGGGGAAAGCACCCTGGACAGATGGCCAGTCCATCACAGGGCTCTCTCTCACACATACAATCACACACAGGCAATTTTGACTGTCTAATTCACCTAACCTGCATGTCTCTGGACTGTGGGTGAAACCAGAGTACCCAGAGGAAACCCACTCTGACACGGGGCACTAAATTATGGAAGTTAATTAATGCCAAATGTTTTTGAAATAAAAAGCCTGTTGAATTTTACTAATTGAAAAAAAAAAAAAAAGAAAAGTGCATTGCATTAACTGTGCTTGCATTTTAATGCATTGTATTTTTAGGACTTGCATTTTTGTGGGCTGAAATTTAACATGGTTGTATATTTATGCTTTGGATATTTCAATTCAAAACATTTCACCCACATTTTCATTTTTAAAAATTCAAAGATTCAGATTCACCTTTCAGATTTCACTTTCAACATATTCAGTCTGTTTAAAAATACAACCTAAAATATTCAACAGGCAATTTTCAGTCCATTTTATTTCGCTTTACATATTTGCTTCCACAAATTCAGTGGTTCAAATTCAACAGAAAATTCAACATTTCACATCTGGGAACTGCAGGAATAGCAGTAGATTGCCGATGCATGAGCTCCATCTGCTGTTAGTCGGCCTCACCAGCAGGTGCCGCAATGCGGCTGTTAACGAAGACCAGAGCAACAGCTACAGTCTTCATTCATTCACAAAAACGGATTTACAGAAATAGAGCAAGTGGTAAGTGTATGTATAAGCACGGTTAATGCAATGCACATTTTTTTTTCTTTTCCAAATAGTTCAATTCAACAGGCTTTTTATTCCAAACACTTTTGGCATTAATTAACTTCCATACTAAATGGTTTAACATGCACTAAATGGTTAAATGGATGAAAATTCTTGTGATAACTTTTTAGGGATAATGCTTATCAAGTTTCATGTGAATTGAATGAATGGCCTATAGGAGGAGTTTGGAAAAGTAAATTGGGAAAATTTAAAATGGCAGAAAATTTTAATGAATTTTAATGAATTATGCAATTTCACATAAGGACACAGTATGCTCAAAGCCGCATAACCAATCATCATGGCCAAAGCTTGACATTAACACCCACCAAGCCGCTAAATGTGGGTGGATTTCAGCAGTGTGTGTAACAGTAACTCCTACTAGCCACTTTGGCTGGTTGAAGTTTATATATATATATATATATATATAATAATAATAATAATAAAGTTGATTTTTTGATACATATCGATACAGAAATATCTGCGATACGCTTGCAATACTCATTTTCAGCAGAATAGATACATGATACCAGCAGCACTTTCTCGCTCTCTCATCTCCCTGACAGCGATTTGACACACAAACTCACCTCACCTCACTCGCGTGATTATTTTTCGGTGTGGGATTGTGCTTATTGCGAATTATTTTACCAATTCCCGCAGATTTTGTGCTCACACCCATAGTGCGCACACATAAAGCTGCCTCTCAGTACTAAATTGAGTACTTTTTTCCACTGCTTATTGTGCTTAAACAGTCAAATACACTGAAAATAATGTCAAAACAGCGAACTTGGTGAGTATTCACATAAACACAGTCAGTTATGTTTTAAGTGAATGCAAACAGTTGAGAAAGAAAACGCATGTATAGCATTATAATGGACCTGTGCGTCAGGTCTTAAAGTGACAGCAGCCTAATATACCTGCTGCCAAATTATGAGATTTTATATATATATATATATATATATATATATACACAGTGCACAGCATAAATGAGTACACCCCCTCTGAAACTTCTGAAAGTCAGCAATTATTCAATTACTTAGAAGACATGTTAGGGTTCTTTAGAGATATAATGTTCCAGCAAGTCTGCTTAATCTATTACCAAAGAAGCATGTCAAAATTATTCAGGAAAATAAGATTTTCTTATCAAGGTGATAAAATGAGTAGCAAAAATGATTACACCCTCCTAAAAGTTACTAAATAAAACAAAATAAAAATTTTCTGGTGTAAGTTTAAGGCAATGTTTGATCTGGTATGTTGAACCAAAACATTTAAAGAGAAGTAATTTCTTGACAATTAAAAGTGTTATATAGCCCACTGAATCATTCTCAGACTTAATGCTGACAACAATGGAACCACTTGGGAGAGAACTGTCAGGAGACTTATTTTTTAGCACAAAAGAGGACAGTGGTACAGGAGGATTACCAAATCATTGTTTTAAGTGTGAAAATATAGCAAAAGTAGCAGAAATTCAAAAACAATGGACTTGTGACAAGGCCCCTGAAATAATCAGGCCTTCATTTTAAGCTTTCATTTAGTGATGAGGGATTTTTTTGCTAGACAAAGAGCAGGAGAAATACCAAGCGAGTGTCTCAGAGCCAGCAAAAGCTATGAAAAGAGTGACTGTTTATCTCACAGAGTAAGATGCAGCCTGCAGAAATGACATGCATGGTTGTTGTTCTCACTGGAACTACCTACTGTAGCCAAAGCACAAAGTCAGTTAGCCATTTCCAAAGCCCATATTAACAAAATATAGATTCTAGGAATCAATACTCTGGTCTCATGAGACCAAATCAATAATTTTGGATCTAACAGCATCTAAAATGTTATGGTGTTGCTAGAGGAGGAGTACAGTGAGAAGTACCTGGTTCCCACAGTAAAGTTCAGTGGTAGTAAAGCTCTTATATACTGTAGGGATGTATGAGTGCTGAAGGTGTGAGGGAGTTGTGCTTTATCAATGCTGTCATGAATTCCCACACCACTGTGTAATTTAATGCACAAACTTGAAACAGAAGATGTTACCCTTTTCTCATTCCCTGCATTGTTGGGCATTTTGTCAACATGACAATGAGGATATGCATTCTCCCAAGGTGAAAAACCTTATGTGGACATGTATTGCACTCAATCTTAACACTCTTGAGCATCTGTGGGGGATTCTGTAGAGACAAGTTGAGCAATACTCCCTATTAAAGATCAGGGCATTTAAGGAGCTCATCATCCAGGAGTTAAACAGGACAGATGTGACAATTTGTCATGAACTTGTACACTCAGTGCCAAAAAGGGTCAGAGCAGTATATTCAAAATTATGGAGGGCATACTAAGTACTAGAATATTATACATTTGTTGAATTAAATCTAGGGTGTACTCATTTCTGCAATCCTTAATTTAAACAAAATTGGCTAATTTACTTATTTTATGGCTATTAATGACATATATTTCTCAGTTTTTATTATGCATATGTTTAATACATTTTAGTTTTGCCATCTTTCCATGAATTGTATTAGTGATCATAAAGAAAATACATCTTTTGTATTTGTTCAGAGGGGGTGTACTCATTTATGCTGTGCACTGTATATTATATATATATATATATATATATATATATATATATGGTAGTTTTTCCCCATGGTATCAATGTCAAAATTGTGGCCAGTGAAAATGACTTTGGAAAACCACTAACCACAGTGGCTGGTGAGCAAAAATGCCAAGCCCTGATTATGACTATTATAATTTGTGTCAAATCTAAGTTTGTCCTGATCCCCTGATCATGATGAAAATCAAAAGTATCTCCAACAGTCCTTTGTAAATGTTTCAAACACAACATTTTTCACATAATTTTCAGCTCAATCTGAGGGAAATCAACTTTTTTTTCTGGGGTGCATTATACCAAGATCTCCATCATCCTACTGTCTGAAGTTCATCTTCAGTCAACAGTGCTCATAATTGTTTCTTAATGAATATTAAAACACTGTAATGTATGTGTTTGTGAAACTGCTAAAGATGCATCTTTTGTGAACACTTGGCCCGTCAATACTAAGTCAAGTCAAGTCAAGTCAAGTCACCTTTATTTATATAACGCTTTTTACAATGCAGATTGTGTAAAAGCAGCTTTACAGTGATAACTGGTATATAATTTTGGCTGCACAGCAGCTCTTAATGAAAATGGTGTCATTGTCCATCTTAAGTAAATTCAGTACTGATTCATTCCGTTGTAAGGATCAATAGTTATTAATTTAGTTAATTTATCTATATCAGCAATGGCGTAAACAGTGATGTCATCATCCAGCTCAGTTCAGTTCGCATACAATGGTGTCAATGCAGGCAGATCAAAACACTGTTGAATATCAAATGTCAAGTGTCCCCAACTAAGACTTACTATTCTATTCTATTCCTGTTCTATTTATTACAAAAAACCTTGTCCTAAACTAACTCCGACTTGTCACAGCACTTACATATTTGTTGCTCTATTGTTGGTTTGATTCCTTCTATTGTTTGGATAAAAGCGTCTGCTAAATGATTAAATATAAATGTTAATGTGTTTGAGTGTGTTTGTGTGAGGTGTGAATCTAACTTGTGTGGTGCTCAGAGGACATCTGCAGTGTGGTTGATGGTACTGTTGTCTGTGATATAAAGCGCTGTCTCTCCAGAGTTGACACAGGAGTAAGGAAGTCATTCTGATTCCAGCCGTCCTGCTCAAACACAAGAAAAAATAAAAACACACACTCTGATGTGGAGCAGTTGTAACCTCACTGTGCTGCTGCTCACCTTCTTATAGATGGCTCGCAGGTCTCTGTACTGCCACAGCATGTTCAGCACCTGAGTGGCAGCCTTCACCACCTTCATAGAGTATCTGCAGCAAACACATGAAAAACAAATCTGGTCTTTTTCATTGACAGATGAAGATCAAGAAAGTATATGATTTGTATGTGTGCAGTACTGAATGATAACATCAAAGATGAACAAAAACATTTATTTGTGTAGTGTTCATACCAGTCACTCACCTTTCTCTTCTGCCCTTGGTGATATTGACGAGTTTCTCAATGCCACCCGTGTCTGCCAGGGCTTTAGCATTTTCAATGTTTCTTCTGGTGACCTCATACAGAGTGCAGCAGATCGCCGCCACCGTATCATCTGACAGCAGTCTGGTGTTTCCCCCAGGCAAACGGTTCACCAGGTCCCGCATAGCATATTTTCCTGAGATAGAAACAACATGAATCTTCAAACTCACAAGATTAGGATTATGAATCTTCTGACAGTGATATTTGTGTGAACTATAAGAATTATTTGTGGCAGCTATTATGATTAAAGTAAACAGATGTCAACAAAGTTAACAGATAACAAATAATGTATGAGTACAATATTATAAGTTGGTAATGGCACTCTCACCAATCAGTTCTTTATTTCTCACATCCAGGGCCATGTTTCTGAGTGCTGTGGCAATGGAACAAACCACTCTGTCATTATCCATGCGCAGTAACTCAACCAGAATGGGCAAACCTTTGTCCTTACGGACCGCTGCGCGAATATATGCTGCAAACTACAGACAGATTCAGATTAACACACATTAAAAGGCAGAAAAGAGAAATAACTTTAAAATTCTTATAAGTTCGATGCCACATTTCATAATCTAGCCATGTGAAAAAGAAAGTTCCTTTCTTTAGAACCTAATTTTAAGACCTGCCATGGACCAGATGATTGTCCTGATATGTAAAACTATAGAATTCAAAAGGGTGTGCATTTTGACTGCGTATATGAATGCCAATTTGCAATTTCTCTCTCGCGCGCACACACACACACACACACACACACACACACACAGGTTTGTTTTGCTATCAAAGTGAGGACATTCCATAGGCGTAATGGTTTTTATACTGTACAAACTGTACATTCTATCCCCCTACACTACCCCTACCCCTAAACCTACCCATCACAGAAAACATTCTGCATTTTTACATTTTTAATAAAACAACATTGTTTAGTATGTTTTTAAAGCTATTTTAAATATGAGGTCTCATGAAATGTCCTCATATTTCATGTTTACATCATAATACCAGTGTAAATCCCATGTCATTATACAAATTTGTGTCCTCATAAATCACAAAACACACACACACACACACACATACACACACACACACACACACACACACACACACACACACACACACACACACACACACACAGAGTCTGGTTCTTTATCCTTGTAGGGACTCTCCATAGACGTAATGGTTTTTATACTGTACAAACTGCATATTCTATCCCCTAACCATACCCAAAAAAACTAGCCATCACAGAAAACATTTTTACATTTTCAAAAAAACAAAAAAACAAACAAAAAAAACAAAACAAAACAAAACATAATTTAGTATGTTTATTAATCAATTTCCCCCATGGGGACTGCTGGCTAGTCCCCACAGTGTAGGTGATCTCAGGTTTTACTATCCTTGTTGGGACCATTTGGTCCTCATAATGTAATATAAACCTGTACACACACACGCACGCACGCACGCAAATACATTTTAAAAAAATACCCCAAAAAATACATAATAGGGACTCAATATGTCAAGCTGTGGGGCCACTTGCAATACATGTTGTTCGTTCACTTAAACTAAATACAGCGGATATACAGTGGAAAAGTCTAAACACCCCTGTTAAAATAGCTGGTTTTTGTGATGTAAAGCATGAAAAATAGATGAATCGCATGAGAACTTTTGCATGTTTAATGTAAAAATGCCAATTACAACATTTTAGAAAAAAAAAAAAAAAATTTCTTCTAAAAATTTAGAATAAATAACTGCATAAGTCTGCACACCCCTAAACTTATACTTGAAGCACCCTTTGATTTTATTACAGCACCCAGTCTGTTTGGATAGGAGTTGGATCAGCTTAATTGGTACATCTTGACTTAGGAATATTTTTCCACTCTTCCTTGCAAAAATGTTCCATATTTGTGAAATTGTGAGGGCATCTCCTGTACACGGCCCTCTTCAGGTGCCCTCGCAGATTATCTATTTTTTTTACTACATTATATTTGTTTTACATTTATTTTATGTTCGCAAAATAAACAACACTATAAGCAAAATTTGGGCCATCTACAGACTCTACACACAGTTATACTATTTAACATGAAAAAAAATTCAAAATTGCATATCTCTAAACAAAAACAAAATGAAAACAAGATCCTGTTGTAAAGATCCTGTTTCTCAGAGTAAAAAAGGTAAATGCAGCTGTATATCTCACAATGTGACCTCACATCACATACTACATATCATTACATCTCAAATCTTTATATATCTCACAATGTGACTATGTATCTCGCAGTTGTGACATTATTTCCTATTTTCTACTCTGAGGCAAAAACAGGCTTTCAAATGATGCATCTGATATTTAGTTTTAATGTGGTTAATTATTTGTTTAAACTAGTAAAGGGATAGATTTAGACTGTAACACCTGGTCTTGTGTGGGCTGTAGAACACAATTACACACCTTCCAATTTCCTGCGGAGAGATTCTGGAGTGACCCGGCAGAGCCCTCTAGTGTGGCTGGGTTTGAGCTCTCAGCTAACAGTGTGAGATAGGGCTTCACTACAGATGGGTGCCACAACATCTCAGCACCTTTAGGAGACTTTGAGAAACCAGGGATTGGCCCGACACCATCCCACTGACAGAGATTTAAAACACACAGGAATTGTTAATGACTTAAAAGGACAGTTCACTCAAAAATTAAAATCCTATAACCACATTTTGAGAAATTTCTCAATGTGTTTTTTGTTTTTTTTTTGTCCATACAATTTGTCTTCCATAAAATGGAAGTCGTTTGGTTATCAAGTAAGATTAAACAATCACACAGACTTGTATTTATAAGTATCAAAAGTTTGAAAAAACAGAGCTGCTCTCAAAAACATTTAACATAATGAAATACAATGAAAATAACTTATGGTTTCATAAGGGCCAGAGATTCACCTGAACCAACATGCCTAAAACAAGGTTATTTATATGGATGTGGAACACAAAAGTTTGAACAATTCTGGTTCCCTTTCAGTCACGTTCTACGACACGTCGTGACGAATTGGAATCTCACTAGAGAGACCAATCTACTTCGAGTGTTAACTAAATGCACATTGGTATGTGATATTTGCATCTGACTGCCACGCTTAGCAGCATGGGTATAAATGAGCAGCAGGTGCAAGCGCATATCAGCTTTTCGCTTCGGAGCCGAGCGGTTCGTTTGTTCCTGCTCTAATCTACAAGCAGTGTTTTCTTTTTAAAGATGACATTCCACCCGTGTGTTTCTGGATGTGGTCATTACCTGGCACCGATGGATGGTCACGATCACTGCCTCGTGTCTGAGCACTTAGCACACTGAGGTGGCTTTCGTGGATCAGTCATGCACCCACTGCGGGAAGATGACCATCTCTGAGTTGCGGTCGAGTCCAGACGCCTCTGAATCAATCTAATCCTCCTCAGAGGATTGCTTTGGACAGTAGCATGGGTGACTTGAGGATCATGGTGAGGGCTTCTCCTTGTGTTCCGCAGCCAGTGGAGCTGCCCGAGGAATGCGCTGGGCCATCTCAAAGGTGTGTACCAGCCATATCCTTCGGGCCTCCCCCCAACGACCAGATGTCAATCACTACATCTGGGGATGATGACTCGGCTGTGTCCTCCTTTGGAAACGGTAGTGTTGTCTGAGTCAGACCCAGAAATGATGGCTATGATTTCCCGGGCCGCTGACAGAGTCTGGCTTGCATGGAATCCTCCACCATGTCCCGAGCCCTTGAGGTTGGATGATTGGTTTCTCGGGGCGGCTTGCACCCCAGTTCCTTTCTTCCAGGAGGTGCATGAAGAGCTCACTAAGTCCTGGACGGCACCTTTTACTGTCAGAAAGAGACCTAGTGTCTCTTCCCCCCTCACCACCCTCGACAGAGGGGCGGTTAAGGGGTACACGCAGATTTCCCCAGTGTTGCAATGCAACTGTGCCCTAAATCCACCTGTCAGGGTGATCCGTGTGTCCCCTCCCAAGCCTGTGAGCACACGTCTGTTCTAACCGGCAAGGCATACTAGGCCTGTGGATTAGCCGTCTCCGCCTTACACGCTATGGCGTTATTGCAGGTTCATCAAGCCAAAGCACAAGGGTGGTCACGATCCAGAAGTTCTACAAGAACTTAGTGCCGCAACGGACCTCGCGCTACGAGTGACAAAGGTCACTGCGCGGTCTTTGGGTCATGCGTTGTCCACGCTAGTGGTCCAGGAACGCTATCTCTGTCTGAGGTCTGGCAGGTATGTGGGATGCCTACAAGATTCTTAAATTCCCCAGTCTCCCAGACCAGCCTTTTCAGCCCAGAAACAGACGGAGGCAATTAAGCACATCCTGTCCCGGCGGTCAACTGCTACCTCCACCAAGAAGCCACTGACTGCAGCACCTCCATCTACTTGTCACCGAGGGCACTCCCTGCGTCCACCCCTGCTCCCATGCAGCATCAGCAGCAGCCTCCATTGAAGCAGCGTCGAGGAGCCGGTCGCAGGCACGGCGCCCAGCCTGTGTATAGGCCCCCGCCAAGCAAGGTGGCAAACATAAGGGTAAACAGAGGCCCTGAGAAGGGCAACCCAGAGATGGAGGGGACACCTCTTTGGGAGATGGTGAACGCACCACTCCCTCTCCCGGAATCGGGCCGGGTGGAGAATCTTTGTTTCGTTCTGATTTTGTTCTACTGCTGGCCCCACAGCCAGTGGTACCCAAGTTGTCAAAGAAAGAGCAGTTTCCTTCACAAGCTACCATTCAAAATGTTGACGCAGTAACGCATTTTCCCCAAGATTGGTTTGCAGCGATCGACCTGAAGGATGCATACTTTCATGACTCGATTCTCCCTTGACACAGGCCATTCCTGCGCTTTGCGTTTGAGGGTCGAGCATATCAGTACAAAGTCCTGCCCTTCAGGCTGTCTGTCTCCCCACGTCTTCATGAAAGTCATGGAGGCGGCCCTCGTTTCCATGAGAAAACACGGCGTTCGCATTCTTAACTATCTCGATGACTAACTCATACTAGCACGGTCCCGAGATCAGTTATGTGAACACAGGGTGCTCAGTTGGGTCTTCAGGTCAATTGGGAAAAGGTTCCTGGGGTATATGGCAGCCGCAGCGGCAGTAACATCACTCGGTTTGCTTCATATGAGACCGCTTCAGCACTGGCTTCATGGCTGAATCCAGAGATGGGCATGGCAACGTGGCACTCACCAGTTGAAAAATCACACCGGCCTGTCGCCAAACCTTCAGCCTGTGGTCGGACCCCTTGTTTCTTCGGGCAGGAGTGCCCCTAGAACAGGTGTCCGGGCATGCTGTTGTATCCACAGATGCCTCTGCCACTGGCTGGGGTGCCATGTACAATGGGCATGCAGTGTCAGGTGTTTGGATGGGCCCCCAACTGCATTGGCACATCAACTGCCTCGAGTTGCTAGCAGTAAGTCTTGCACTGAGCATCAAGGTGATCTATGCTCCCGTCGCAACTCGCTCGCCATCTCCTCCTTTGGAGTCTAAAGCATCTTAGGTCGCTTCATGCCATTCACATCCCCGGGGTGTTCAACTGTGTGGCCGACGAGCTCTCATGAGCTGTGCTCCTGGGAGAATGGAGACTCCATACCCAGGCGGTCCAGCTGATTTGGAGACGTTTCAGAGCTGCTCAGGTAGACCTGTCTGCCTGTCCAGAAACCTCTCACTGCCAGTTGTTTCCCTCCCTGACGGAGGGAATACTCGGCACGGATGCACTGGCACACAGCTGGCCCCAGGGCCTGTGCAAAAATGTGTTCCCACCAGTGAGTCTACTTGCAAAAACCCTGTGCAAAGTCAGGGAGGACGAGGAGTAGGTATTGCTAGTTAAGCCCTATTGGCCCAACCGGATCTGGTTCACAGAACTGATGCTCCTTGCAACAGCCCCTCCCTGGCGGATTCCTCTGAGGAAGGATCTACTTTCTCAGTGATGGGGCACCCTATGGCACCCGCATCCAGACCTCTGGAAACTCTCACCGAAAAAAACCCAGAAGGTGCTCGATCAGAGCCGTGCTTTCCTTCCTGCAGCAAGGGTTAGAGCGAAGGCTGTCTCCCTTCACCCTCAAAGTCTATGCTGCTCCTATTTCTGCATATCACAACCCCATAGGAGGCAAGTCGGTAGGGAAGCACCCCTTAGGGGGGCCAGGTTAAATCCTCCTCGGCCTCCCTCCATACCCTCTTGGGATTTGACTCTGGTGCTTAGAGTGCTTCAGAATGTCCCATTTGAGCCCTTGCAGTCAATGGATCTAAACATTCTGTCTATGAAGACTTTGCTGCTGGTTGCATTGGCTTCCATCAAGAGGGTAGGGGACCTGCAGGCATTTTCGGATGACGAATCGTGCCTAGAGTTCGGGCCAGGTGATGCCCATGTGATATTGAGACCCTGGCCTGGCTACATGCCCAAGGTTCCCACCACTCCTTTCAAGGACCAGGTGGTAAACTTGCAAGTGCTGCCCCTGGAGGAGGCAGACCCAGCCCTAGCGCCAGGCCTACATCTGTTGTATCTGTGTGAACCAGTACTAGGTTGGGTGCCCATATGTGTGACCCTGAGATGATGCAATATGTGTATTTTTCCACGGTAAAGCTCCTAAACGGAAGCCTGTGTCTTTCCATTGACAGAGTTCGCTTTGCCATCTCTGCCATGTGTAGCCTCCTCCCAAACTGGATGAGAGCTACTTCAGAAACCTTATACAGTATGGCCCTACAGGGTTTGTCCATATGTGTATACTCCACTTAGAACCTCCCTAGGATGTGGCTTCTGCAGAGTTCCTTTTCCTATGGAAAGGGTACGCTTTCCCAGTGTTATCCAAGTCTCACTGATAGGAAGAGCAGTGATTGACCCTCTCTGCGTAAGCCCTGTCCCATCTTCAAAGAGGGATCAGCAGGCTTACACAGGGCACTGGAAGGAGCACCTGTGGTGCTTTGGTAGGGATCCCAATTCGTCGGTCACAACGTTTAGTTAACACTCAAACTAGATTGGTCTCTCTAGCCATATCCCAATTCGTCACGATGCGACGACTCCATTCGCTCCTTCAGGGATCGAGGGTTACATACGTAACCAGAACGTTCCTTAGTGATGTATATTGCATATTTTATGCATATTTTAGTATGATGTTTCAAATACTCACACTTTAACCCTGTTAATGGAAATTAATAACATGAAAATCATTTTTTTAAACCTTAAATCATTTCTAAGCAATAAACTTGAGTTTTTTTCCTTTAGTGATGTCGTGAACATGTTTTTTTTAAATCAACTTTTGCAAGCAATGCTTGGCAATATGAATCCAAAATCACTGTTCATCTATAGCTTGATAAAAGTCATGATATCATCAGTTCAGAGGAAAAATAGATCTACTTTATTGCTGTGATGCTAAGTATAGATTTGCAGACAAGCACATTTAAATAAAGTATAATAAAGCTTGTTGATTTTGGTACAAATCAATGCAATTACTCACTCATATCACATAAAAGACTCATTTGTAGCCACTTACTGGCATAAATATGTAATATCACTGAACAAATATGAATAAATATTTTTCATTGTTGTAGTAACAATGAATTGTTGAATGATACAATAACCTGCTATGTCAATTTCTGTGTACATTCTGTTGTTCAAACAAAGAATGTCAGAATCTACCCAAATAACAAACCATGGATTAAGAAAGATTTGAGACATTATTTAAATATGAAGAAAATTGCTTTCTTGCAGAATGATCAGCAGAAAGTAAAAGAGTTAAATAAAGCAGTTAAATGCAAGATAAAAGATGAACAGAAGTTCTACCATTAAAGGGGACCTATTATGCCCCATTTTACAAGATGTAAAATAAGTCTCTGATGTCCCCAGAGTGTGTATGTGAAGTTTTAGCTAAAAATACCCCACAGATAATTTTTATAGCATGTTAAAATTGCCACTTTTTGGGGTTGAGCAAAAACGCGCCGTTTCAGTGTGTGCCCTTTAAATGCAAATGAGCTGCTCATTGATGATCAGTGGATATGTCTAGTCAGTCCCTGCCCTCATTGTAGCTGCCCTCATTGTAGGAACTAGCTGGCTTAGAGGGGCAGCAGATGGGGCTGCACATTGTATGCCGGCTGAGCAGGATAAGACATAACACCAGGCAAGGGTTGACTTGGCAGTGTATAGGCTATAACATGGGGTTATACAAGGCTGGTACTTGAGATGTGGCAGGAAACTGGCCATGGCCAGGAGGATGCGTGAGCTGCATGGACTGTGCCATAGGTTGGGTAAGAGGGGCACGGCTTACAGGAGAAGGAGAAGGAAGCTGCTGCTGAGGTGGAAAAGGAAGGGGCCTATGGTCATCTGTAGTCTAACGGGCTTGTGATGATACTACTGGCTGAAGGTTAAGGCTATCAGGGTGAGGAGATGCTGAGTGAGATTGTGAGGAGTGGGTGCTACTCCTAGTGGTCCCGTGTTGCTGCCAAAAAACAGCTATCAATTCTGTGACTTGAATTGTGTGCTGCTCTCATTGGAGCTCAGCTATTCAGTCTCCTCCAGACAGAGCTCACCCTCTCTATCAGAAAGACTATTCTGTGGAAGCACTTAGACTATGCATCATCTGACATTGCTGATCCTGACCCTGTGACCCCTAACTTGCTGTTGATGGGGCGGTACAATGCTTTTCTTCCTCTGGTAACATATCCAGACACTGAGCTACACAGTCGTCGTCAATGGCGCCATAGTCAAATCCTTTCTGATCATTTTTGGACCCGTTTCCTCAGAAATTACCTCCTTTCTCTTCAGTCCATACAGAAATGGCGCACCGTCAATCCTAACCTGCAACCTAATACTGTTGTTCTGATTTTTGATCCTCAGCTTCCCTGATCCCAATGGTCAGTGGGTAAGGTCACCTCCATCCCAGTAAGGATGACTGTTGTAGGGTTGCTGATGTCCAAGTCAAAGACAGGACATACACAAGGCCCGTGGCCATGAATGCATTTTTTTTGGATTGGTTCAATCTCACGAAGAGGAGAAGGAGAGGTTGCAACATAATTGGTCAACGTGAAATTGTAGAGGTGCTTGGGCAGTGTGGTGGCAACGACCAGAGGCATGATGCTGAGGCAGAATGAATGATTGATACATTGCTTACTATAATCAAATTACCGAGAAAAAAAAAAAAAAAAAAAATCTGCTGCAGAATTTCTTTGTGTATAAGTTTTGATAAGTGCAGGAATGTGCAAGTACTCTACAATAAATATATTTTTTCCTGCTCTGCCCAGAGTGTAGTCTTTTGCATTTATTTATGTAGCGTGTAATGATTGCTGCGTAGTGTTTATGCGTTGTATGGTTGTGTTATCTGATGACAGTGTTTGGTTTTGTGTAAAGATAATATAGCTTTGAATCAATTGTTTGATTTAGTAAGTCACCTTTCCACGAGGAGACAGCAAGTGAAGCGAAACCTGAGGCTTCCCATTTCCAGACAACACCTATTTCATCACTGGACTATAGTAGTGAGACTTTCACGGCACAAATCGGCACAATGCCAAATGATTTTGTCTCATATTTTTTATGTCGTTCTGGTTTCCTTTTCGCGTCACAAAAATTAATAGAAATTCAGCGTATAGGATACAAGCAAGCTCTTGCTTGCCATCTGAACTCCTGTTTTGGGTTGGTGCATAGATCGTCTTCTTTTGCTCTTTTACCTTTTGTGGTGGTTAGCAAACAGAGTATGGAGGATGAAACCTGCAAAAACAATAAATAAATTAAATAAATACGGAAATCAATAAATACATAATTCCACAAAATTATACATAAATATATAAATAAATAAATGTGCAAATACATACATAAATATATAACAAATTAATAACTATATAATTCCTGCATAAATAAATATATAAATAATTAAATGTGCAAGGAGATAAATAGACTAAATAAAACGAATGCTGGGGGAAATTAAAATGTTAAAGGAAATGCTAAGCTGAAAGTTGACTTTTTTACTTTAAACTGTTTATTCATTTTTTAATGTAGCTCCGTATTTATTTTTCCTTGGCACAACATGCTAATAAGAGGGTGTCAATCAAACATCAGAAGGCGGTCTCTATGCCACCATTGGCTGATCGTTGTAAAAGCACAATTGGCTGACACTGTTGAAGTGCTATCTGGTGATTATATTCTCTTCAGAGTAGATTCATCTATACACGCTTTAGGTCAATTAGCAGCTACATTTGATGTGGCTGTAGATCCGTTTGTCCACTAAAAGAGCGCAGTAAAGTTATTTTTTTATTTGATATTTTCTATTTGTCCTAGACTGCTAAAGGGACCATCTGCAAATTGCACTCACAGTTCAAAAATATAAACGTCCAATCATTCAGTACACAATTATTTTTATAAAAAAATTACTGTAAGTCACCTGGGTTTTTTCATGTTCCAAAGCTTGCAGTACATTCCTAGTGACCAGACTGACTTACTAAGGTGAATAATGCAAAATCTCACCTGTAGTAAGTCAGTCTGGCCACTAGGAATGTACTACAACCACTGGAACATGAAAAAACACAGCTGAATTAGGCATACAGTAATTTTTTTTCTAAAAATAATTATGTACTGTACATACATTAAAGTAGGTATTGGCAAAATTTCACCTGTAGTAAGTCAGTCTGGTCACGAGGAATGTACTACAACCTTTGGAACATGGGGAAAAAAACAAAAAAAAAAACAAAAACAAAAAACACCCGAATATGCAGCGAATATCAAATATCAAACTTGATTGCGCTCTTTTAGCGGACAAACGGATCTACAGCCACATCAAATGTATGTGCTAACTGACCTAAAGCATGTAAAGATGAATCTACTCTGAAGAGAATATAATCACCAGATAGCACTTCAACAGTGTCAGCCAATTGTGCTTTTACAACGATCAGCCAATGGTGGCATAGAGACCGCCTTCTGATGCTTGATTGACACCCTCTTATTAGCATGTTGCGCCAAGGAAAAATAAGAAGCTATATTAAAAAATGAATAAACGGTTTAAAGTAAAAAAGTCAACTTTCAGCTTAGCATTTTCTTTAACATTTTTTTTTTTATTTCCCCCAACATTCGTTTTATTTAATTATTTATCTCCTTGCACATTTAATTATTTATATATTTATTTATGCAGGAATATGTGGATTTATATATTTATTTATGTATTTATTTGCACATTTATTTATTTATATATTTATTTATGTATAATTTTGTGGATTTATTTATGTATTTATTTATTTACACATTTATTCATTTATTGTTTTTGCAGGTTTCGTCCTCCATAACAGAGTTGCATTACTGCGCACGTACCCTTCTAGATTGGAGTGTGATAGAGCATAAACTGTAATAATGAATGAAATGTTCCAGGTGTCTGAATAAATTTTGGTTTGACATGTATATGTGTATATATATATATATATATATATATATATATATATATATATATATATATATATATATATACACATACAGTACACACACACACACGTAATAGGGCTAAATGCATTTCATCCACAAAACCACAAAATGTACAGGTAGTAAGACAGTTCAATTTACAGAGGAGATTTTGTACATGATTTTAAAGTAGACTTATTTGGTCTTGTTGCAAATACAATACTTATGGGGCAACAACCATGCTTCCTTCAGTCAATATGTGGTCTTTCTTTTGGAAAATCTGGCGGATATATTTATTATTACTTTTCTTGTAATAATTCTTCTAACAACATCATCTCTGACCATGTATTAAAAGACAGACCAGTGGCAATGGCTCTGAGCTGTAACGGTTGAGCTGTACAGATAATCCAACAGACGATGTGTGACGCAGAATGTACAATCAGGAATAACTTTAATAAACACAGAAGAGAACACAACTACCATAACTTTATAGTGAGACAACAAACAGAAGGAACAGAAGGCTTAAATACACAGAGGAAGATCATTAATGGAACAGGGAACAGGTGAGAACTAATTAGAAACCAGGACAACTAATACAAGAACTCAGGCAATGATGACAATGAAAACTAAAAACAGACCAGAACAAGACATGAACATAACATAAGCACAGTACTGTATCCTGTATAAGGTATGGGGAAGTCATAAACCATCAAGTGCTAATAAAGACAATACATTACCAGAATCATCAAAACTGAAAAAGATGGCACCAAGGATCACATTATCACATTATTTAATGTTTGCAACAAATTAATTTAGCCTACTGTGTTAAAAAGTTAAAAAGACTGTTTGTGAAGCTGTTCCACACATAAAGCTTATGAGCGCTGCTCTCTTTGAAAACAGGTTTAAATATTCCGGCGTGATCGTAATTCCAAAAGGTTTATTAGACATAGCGGAATCATTGTCATTTAGGAATAAGATCACATGTGTGTTTGAATCGAGATTGCAATCTTTTAATGAGTAATCGTGCATATATATGAGCCTATAGCCTATGTATTTTTGTATGTCATATTTGTACCAGACCTCAAAAGTAACCCGGGCCCAGGACCGGACGGCCCGCCAACTTCCGTGATCCATGACAATGACATCATGCCTTAAAGAGAAGGTTTTAGGAGCCTATAACATGATTATCATGATTATATAAATCTAAAAACAGTTTAATTTAGACACCTTATAAGTTAGAACTTGAACTGTATCTTTGGTCATGGGGGCTGATCACATAAATGTGGCTATTGTGGGTCACAATCAAGGAAGGCACAACCATCTGGCAGCAGTAACCACTTAAATGCATGTGCATTGTTTTCCTATAGCCACAGGTTTGTTTTGCTATTAAAGTGAGGACATTCCATAGGTGTAATGGTTTTTATACTGTACAAACTGTGCATTCTATCCCCCTACACTACCCCTAAACCTACCCATCACAGAAAACGTTCCGCATTTTTATATTTTTAATAAAACATTGTTTAGTATGTTTTTAAAGCTATTTTAAATATGAGGACTCATGAAATGTCCTCATATTTCATGTTTACGTCATAATACCAGTGTAATACCTATGTCATTATACAAATTTGTGTCCTCGAATCACAAAAATGCACACTTAATGTTACTTAAAAGTAATGTGTTTACTTCTATTAAGTAATGAGTTATCAGAATACTACTAGAGTAGTAATTTGTAAATCAAATTGGATTACTTTTTTGACAGCTAAAGTGGTTAATTTCAAGTACTGTTAAACCATCTTTGGAGGTGTAATAGTGTCAATCTCACCTGTTCTTCGAGTAAACTATTCTTTTTTCTGCTCTTCCTTCCCCAGCAGCTGTAATCTGCCTTTTTACTTGGTGACTGTGACCCATCAAGCTCCTGATTGGCTGTCAGCAAGGAGGGTGACATTTCCAGCTCCAGCCGATAAGAGAGATTCCTCAGAATGCAAATACAGTTCTCTACAATCTGAGGGAGAGACAGTCTTCATTGACTGAAGATGACTTTAGTGACTAAGTGTGATTTTATGTGACTGAGTGTGTATGTGTGTTTGGTGGGGTGCGTACCTTGCTGTCAAAATCAGAGGTGCTGACACAGGCTTTGATGACGTACAGTAGTGAGTCCACGAGTCCCTCACAGCAGCGCATACATTTCCTGGCTTCTTCTCCAGCTGAACTCAGGTTCCTGTGGAAACACAAAATCACTGCACATGCATTCACAACCAGAATTACAGCTCTGATTTAAATTATTAGTATAGTTTTTTTTTATTTATCAAGTCAATGAAAAACTCTTTAACATCAAATCATAGGCGCCGATTTATGTTTTTGCTGGTGGATGTCCACCTCCATTACCCCAACGCGATGAGAAACGTGTGTCTTTCATTGCAAGTGCAAATACATTAACAACAAAATATAAATACATCTTTATTCACGTCTGCTTTCTATAAGCAAATAATAACTGGGATAAGCAAGGTGCTTACACTGACACATACACATGCCCCTTAATACTTAGTTATACTTGGTGTTAGTTTTTCAAGAGTACAGACATTTTTTTCAGTGCAATGATACACTTGATGAATTCATTGCACAAAAGTTATTTGTATCTTGTGAAGAGAAACACGCAGACAAGTACAATACCAACCAAACAAATCAGACTAAACAATATGTGAAATCTTAATTCACATATTTTTTCAATGAGTGTTTTCACAAATTGCCAGTTCTCGTCTGGCCACAAGTCAGATAGTGGATTGATATCATTCAGAATATTTCATCCAATTCCTTCTACTTGAAGATTGGGTCTGTGCAGAGGACTTGACTGGTTGTTGTGGTCTCTGCTGACATCCAGGGCTGCATTGTGTTCATTTCTAGGTGCAGGTCTACCATCTGGTCTGGATACAGACCGGATCCGGCTGACTACGGTAACCTCGAGATAAGAATGAGACAGACGAATTGATATTAGCGTAGATGCCATTCCTCTTAAAATGTAACAAGTATGTCACAATCCTTTAATGGTGTAACGACTGAGATAAATCAGACACAAATATTTGTTATATTTAACAAATATTCTTAAAAACCTGTGCAAACCAGGGTGTCTGCCCGACCCCCCCAAGGTAATGAAACTAGTTGCCATGGTTTTACGAGCTGAAACTATGCAGGCCTCTGGTTAGTTCAGTCATTCTGAGTCAGGCTACAAAGACAAGACATAAAGCCTGTAAAAACAGACTTTCCTGCATTAATTTATAGATGAACTGTTCTATAAGTGAACATGCACCCCAGCCATTGTGTATATTATTATAACTGTTTTGTGCAAGCATCTTTTGTATGGTATTTTGTGATAAGAACCAATGGTTAACATAAACGAACCTATACCAAGTAGGCCTGTTGCGATAGTTGATATATCGACTTATCGCACGATATATGGACATGACCTCGATAATTTTTGGTGATGCGATATATTGCCCATTATGTTTACACAAAAATAAATGTCACTGACATTTTGCTGATCGTGCTGCCTCTGTCATCTCGTCAGCTCTCCGAGGCGAAAGCGGGGCTCAGCTCCTTCATACACAGAGCTGACATCGACAGGCGGGAAAATGCGCCATTCGAGTCGTTAAAGTGTTTTCCTGACAACTACAGACAGTTTGGAAGAATAAGTGCAAATGCACTCAGTTTCCGTAATCCACTGGTGCAGATATAAACATGACAGCGCGAAATGGTGCACACTCACAGCTAGTTTCACACAGGACGCGGCAGTCGCGAGTGTCTAGTTCGTTTTCACAGAGAACGCTTTTTTGCATTCCACTGCGCCGTTTTTCCATGGAAACGTGTTTGTTTGACTGTTGCACTCGCGTCTTTCGCATCTTGTGCATGACGCGGCGCTAAAACGTGGCGCTCAAGTTAAAAGAAGTTTTTCAAACACGCCTCTAGAAAAACAGATACCTCAACAGGCCAAATCTGACTGCTAAATCTGTGTCTTTGTTCATATGGACATCTGACAATAGCGTGCACCCTTACTTTACTGAGAAAACAAGGTCAGGGAAAAACCTGTAGATGGAAAATCTCCATATAAGTGCGTTTTGTGTATTTGCAAGTGTTTTTTTCTACTTGTTATTTTGCAGTTTTTGTTAGCAAAGGTTTATTTATTATTTATTCAACATTATTTTTTTTTGACGCTTCAATTCCAGTATCTAAATATTCTTAAGAGTTAAGTTCATTGTCATTTGAAAGTGTGTAGGCCTACTTGCATTATTATGCTGTTATATTATGATTATATATTCAGTGGCATAAAATGGTCTTAAAATGACAATAATATCGCATATCACAATTATTTCTGGGGCAATATATCGCACAACAAAAAGTAGTTATCGTGACAGGCCTAATACCAAGTTTGGTGCCTATGGGTTCGTATCGTGGAGATTCAAATGCTTGTGTATATGAGATGCTGATACCTATGCAACATATTAGGATGACAAGAAACTTTAATAGTTTCTTCAAAACAACTCAACCAGTTTCATATGCAGATTCCCTGCTAGAAACACAAAGGCTCATAAAAGCCCCCATAGAGGAATTTTGCTGCTTGGAAATCCTACCCATCTCATTGGTCAGGTCAACCGTTAGGGGTGTAACTTCTCCCGGAGCTTAAAAGCCAGCGCACAATGCTCCTCCCTGTCTCTCTTGCCTACTCTGACGACACTGCAGCTGCGGGGTGCTGCCTGTGGGCCTGCTTAGGCCTGTAGGCCTAAGCCTGCACCCCGGCCATGTGCTCACCTAGAGGAGAGAAAGAACTCTTTCCCACTACAAGTCTCAAATTAACAGCTTAAGTTGTTTCATATTGCTTCACCCAATGCAGAAGATATTGATTACAACTTCGGACCGAACCATCAAGGATTTCTCCTCAGCCTACAGACTGATGCTCCTCAACAGCTAAAGGCATTTTGCAAGTATTGTACATTTGAACACTAACAGCGATTTAGTATTAATTTGTGAACCACCTTTGTTAGCAAAGGTGCTTTATTATTGAGAAAACTGATGGTCTTTTCCAGCTTGTTTTTGACTTTTCTCCATAGCTCCTCCTGTTTCCCACTTCCAGTTCACTCCATCATTTATCATTTTACCCATGTACGTGTGACGTGTGTGTATGTATACGTTTGTTAGTTTAGTTATGTGTTCGTGATTTAGTTCATAAAACTTGTGCACAATACATATTTTATTCTGACTCACTGTCTGCAATAAATTGCCTCTTAAATGATTTAGATTTTACAGCTCTAAGTGCGGTAAATGATAAGAAAATATTATTTTTCTATGGCCATGAAAAATACCCTTCTCTTAGAATTAATTAATAATCAATACTGAATGTTCACAGAATGAAACTGATTGATTGATTGATTGTAATTTTAAGGTAACTTCATCAAGTTAATCTGATTAACTGATTCAAATATTAACAATTAATCATAATTAATAATCATAATGAGTTATGAATTATTAATATTTCCCCTTTGAGCTAATATTGCCACAATGGATTTGAATTATAGAAATGTGAGTGTGTTATGTGTATGCTAGGTTAAAGAGACGGGTCTTTAAACTAGATTTAAACTGACAGAGTATGTCTGCTTTGCAAACAACGCTAGGAAGACTGTTCCAGAGTTGGGGTGCCAAATAGGAAAAGCATCTACCCGCCCACAATCGATTTTGATATTCTAGGTATTATCAACTGGACAGAATTTTGAGACTGCAGTGGACATGGAGGACTATAAAGCATCAGGAGCTTGCTAAAAAACTGAGAAGCAAAACCACTTAGGGCTTTATAAGTAATCAGCAAGATTTTAAAATGTATACAATGTTTAATAGGGAGCCAATGCAGTGTTGACAGAACCGGGCAAATATGGTCATATTTCCTGGTTCTCTGCTGCATTTTGGACCAGATGGAGTTTGTTTTTTAAGCCTGCAGGGCAACAACCCAGTAAAGCATTACAATAATCTAGCCTTAAAGTCATGAATGCATGAATTAACTTTTCTGCATTTGACATTGAGAGCATAAGTGGTAATTTAATGATATTTTTAAGATGGAAAAATGCAGTTTTACAAATGCCATAAATGTGGATTTTAAAAGAGATTGCGATCAAATAACACACCCAGTTTCCTAACTGATGACAAAAACTTGACAGAACATCCATTGAGTGCACATTGCCCCTGTGCACATAGCAGGAAATAAATTTATCTTCTAACCCAATCAAACTTTCAAAAGAAAGTCATGTGCTGCATACCAATTCACATACTATCCATCCTAAAGGGTATTCGGAATTAGAATTAGTGTGTCCCAAATCATAGTATGTTGAAATTGTATTCCAAAGACACCCGGATGTTCTACTTTTTCCGGTTAGAATCTGACGTGCAGATCCGTGCACACTCTAACGGCTAATATTGCCCACAACCCATTGGACGAGGATTCGGTTAGAACTACAAACACAAATAAAAAGTGTTATAAAAAAACTATAAACATGGTGGATGTGTGAGTCTGAAGGTTTAAGTAGAGATGTTTAGATAAAGGGGTTTGATTGATTAATAATCAGTATCTAACCTGACGAAAAGATATTTATTCAATGTTATCCACATCCATATGGGTAACACTTTACAATAAGGTTGTATTAGTTAATATTAGTTAATGCATTAGTTAACATTAACGAACCATGAACAACACCTCTGTTCAGCATTAGTTAATCTTAGTTAACGTTAACTCACGCATATATTGATGCATCTATTCATATTAACGGCGCAATTAGTTAACATTAGTTAATGCATTAGTTAGTCTTTGTTAATGTTAACTCACAGTGTTAATTTTGACAGCAAATTTTGATTTAGTTTTAGTCATAGTCTTTTGACTAAAATGCCATTTAGTTTTAGTCATATTTTAATCATCGGAAATTGTTTTAGTTTTAGTCTAGTTTTAGTCGACTAAATATCATAAGATTTTAGTCGACTAAAATCTAATTTAGTTAAATTGTAATGCATTAAGTAAGCATTTCTCTAACAATACACAAATCCAATACACTGATATACATCTGATATTCTCCAAACTGTTTATGTTCACTTAAGTCAACCAACTGTATTTTACTTGCCAAAACGGACGTTTTTTGACCGTTTAAGTGCAAAAAGATACGAAAGAGAGCTCAATTCAGTACTTGTCAGGGACTGACACACTTATCATTGAGGTACTATTATAGTTTTTGTTAAAAAAAAAAAAAAAATTTCATTAGATTTGATTTTTAGTTTTTCTGCTTTCATTGTAATTTTAGTTAAAAGTTTTAGTAATTTTCTGTGTGTTTATGACTTTTAGTTTTTGCTTTTAAATGTCAGTATAGTTTTTTATTTCTGTTTTAGTCATTTTAGTACATCAGGTTAAGCCAAAGCTTGGAAACTAAATTTTTTTATATATTTATTTATTTTTTATTTCAGTTAACGTTTATATCAAGTAATGATGTTTTTTTTTAATGATTTTAGGTTTAACTATAATAACCCTTATACTTGTAAAATATGTTGAATTATGTGTCAAATAATGTTCTTAGTCTTTTCTTCCTGTGACAGAAGATAGTTAGTTAGTCAGAAGTAGTTTACTACGAATTAAATAGAAATTAAATTAAATTAAATACAGTTTGTTGTGTAAACAAAATAACAATAATGACCAAGAAAAAATAATAATTATAAACCATCCCGCATACACCGTGACTCTTATTCTGAAATGTCTGCAGTCTGCACTGTAGCAGGCTGCTCATTAAGTTCAGATAAGGGAAATAAAATATGCATTCTTACAACCATCTAAAACATATTACCATATAAACATTGTGTAGTAAACATCATCATAATTCATCAACATAAGCTTATAAGCAATCTCTTGGCATAAATGTGCGCTATTCATTAATTGTGATGCAGTCTGAAGTGTTGCTGGGCGACCCTGTAGAGCGCGCAACAGTGCCGCGTTTCCCGCCGTTAGATCAGCACATTACACTTCAAATGTGTGCATCTTCCACACAGGACAGCAGTCCTGACTGGATATCTTCCCAAATCGTCCCTCTCTATTATTTTCGGCTCGTTTTTATTCGTTGACGAAAATTACAGTAGATTTTAGTCATAGTTTTAGTCATTCAAAACACATTTTTTAGTCATCGTCTCGTTTTCGTCCGTGAAAACATTTCATTGACGAAAATTATGACGAAAATTATTCGTCAACAAAATTAACACTGACTCACACATATATTAATGCATCTATTCACGTTAACAGCGCAAGTAGTTAACATTAGTTAATGCATTAGGTAACATGAACTAATCATGAACAATGCCTGTAAATAGCCTTAATGTTTTAAGGTTAACTTACTGTACATATTTACATTAGTTTATGTAGCAGCTGACACACTAAGGGTGAACATTTCTAACTCACCATCTTACCCTAAAGGTTAAAATGCCATTGTGTACCTTATCAGCATTATTTATTAATAAGGCATTGATTTGGGCTGTAAACCTAATTCAGAAGTGGAAACCATCTGAACATTAACAGATATGTTGTTCATGTTTATATGCACTTTACTATCATTACTTGCATTCAATAAAGCATTTATTAATAGAATTTGTGAACCTTATTGTAAAGTGTACAACAGTGGCCTGCAATAGGCGGCCCGTGGGCCAAAATATTATCACCGTGTCTATAGCAGACTAAACTTTTTTCGCTTCGCGTTGCGCCGCAACAGCTAAAAGCTGTCTACACTGAACTCGACAAACCGACTGTTGCAAAGCATGGGGAATCCATTTACTGTCGGGAATGTGTTGTGTCGCGTGACTCGCGTTGCACCGCGCCGCATCCAGTGTATAGTCAATATCACTGATTAAAGTGGGTTCTATTATCTTTTGACGCGTCGCATCGCGCTGCTCGCGTCCGGTGTAGACACAGTGTTATATTCTTTGAAAACAGCGACTTTGTTGCAGATAAAACACACCGGCTTTGCATTCACAAAACTAGGTAAGAACGCATAGTTGTCTTTCCATTCTTCTTTGTATGCCCTATTTTCGCTGTCAACTTTCCTCTTTAGACTCTTTGATAGTGCCATTTTCTCTCACCAGCTAGCTTAAATGTTAACATCAGTCTGCACATGACGTAATAGCGTACCTCCAGCACACAAACAATTTAAATAAATGCAGTTTAGTACGTGAGGATGCCAAGGAATAATTCTGAGTGTAAAAGTAGGCTACATCAAATAATTATTACAACAAGTTAGGCTCCACTGTGTAACAAGCAAATTAAAATGTTACACATTTATTATTCACAATATGGAAAGAGGAAATAAAACATAGTTCGTTAAGAGCATGACTCAAACATGCCATTAATGGGCTTATTCAAGTCCTCTTATTTTTTTTAGTTATTTTTATCCATATTTTTATCCGCATCTCCCACATATGTGTGTTTTAGCAAGGCGGTCTGTTTTGCAAGTTGGTGAATGAAGATACTTGCCAGGTCACTACTCCACTTTATTAATTTATCCAGTGTAAAACCCAGACACCGCCACACAAATGTGGCATTTGTTAATGACTGTCCTACTACAGGAGTAACAGCTCACTACCAGTTACAAAAGACACTGTAACAGTCTGTCACAGGCAATTCTAGTTGCATTTTTCATTAATTAATTCAAATTATCCTTTGACTATGTTCTGGCCCGCCATCTAGTGGTGAAAATTTTTTTTGGCCTGAACTAAATTGCCGACCCCTGGTGTACACTATTTCAACATTAACTGATGTGTTACTAACATTTGTAGACCCTTTATTAACATGACTTACCATTAACAAAGCATTTAAATGAATAAAATTTCTGTAATTGTTTAACCATTTTGTAATATTTAGTTTGCTGTGCGACACAGAAGGTGTTTTCTCCTATGCAGCGACTGACAATACATAAGATACACCAAAGCACAACATAAATTCACAAAATCACATCAATTTTATTTGTTCGCTGTACTCCAAATCTTTAGAATCCATATGTTTGTAAGGAACAGATCCAAATTTAGCCCTTTATCCGGCGATCTCTCAGGAGCGACCGTCACAGTCAAATCCCGCGCTCGCTATGATTCAAATTTGAAAGTTGCACCCTCAAGAACCTTTATGGCATGGTTTACGGCACTCATTGGTTCTCACCTGCTTTGTCACAGATTGCGACAAAATCTGTGACAAAGCAGTGACAAAGCTCCGCCAGATGACCAGATATTGGTCGCTGCATCGGAGGGTGAGCTTATGTCCTCCGGGGATGAAGATTTGGCTGCGCTGCCCCCTTCGGCTGTGGCAGCGTTGCCCGAGTCAGACCCAGAGCTCACAGCTATGCTTTCCCGGGCTGCCGCAAGCGTCAGGCTCGAGTGGAATCCACCACCGTGTCCCGAACCCTCGCGGCTGATTGGTCCCTGCTGGTTTTCAGTGCCACGCCCCAGTGCCTTTCTTTCTGGAAGTGCATGAAGAGGTTACCAGATCGTGGATGGCACCTTTTTCTGCCCGAAAGCAGTCTGGTGCCTTTTCCTCCCTCACTATCCTTGATGGCGGGGTGGCTAAAGGGTACGTGGAGCTCCCCCCAGTGGAACGGTCTGTGGCGATGCAACTGTGTCCCAAGACCACTACATCTTGGCAGGGTAATCCGCATCTCCCCTCCCGAGCATGTAAGTTCTCGTCCTCTCTGGCGGGCAAGGCTTACACTGATTGTGGAGAAGCCGCCTCCGCCCTGCATGCCATGGCGCTCCTGTAGGTCCATCAGGCCAAAGCGCTCAAGGAACCGCACAAGGGTAGTTCCGACCCAGGTGTTATGCAGGAACTGTGTACAGCGACGGGCCTCGCCCTACGGGCGACAAAAGTCACTGCACGCTCCCTGGGTCGGGCGATGTCCATATTAGTGGTCCAGGAGCACCACCTGTGGCAGACATGCGTGAGCCCGATAAGGTTTGGTCCTCAATGCCCCTGTCTGTCAGGCCAGACTCTTCGGCGACACTGTTGAAAACTTTGCCCAGTTTTCAGCAGCACAGAAGCAGACGGAGGTGATCAAGCACATCCTGCCCCGACGACCAGCTGCTGCCTCTATCCAGTCGTCGGCTGCAGTGCCTCTGCCTGCTTATCGCCAAGGGTGCCCCCTGCAGCCGAAGGAGCGTCCAGCCCGTCCAGGCCCCCGTCAAACCAGGCGGCAAGCGTAAGGGCAAGCGGCCCTGAGATGAGAGGATGTGCTCTTCGGGAGATGGTGACGGCACCACTCCCTCCCCCGGAGGAGGGCCGGGTGGAGAATCTTTTGTTTTCTTTCTGTTTCTGTACCCACATTTAAAAAAAAAAAAAAAAAAAAAAAAAAAAAAAGAGAGCAATTTCCTTTATCTCTGGGTCACAAGAGAGCGCGGTAGGCAGTGTGCGATGTGGTACAAACGCCTTGCCACTCCCTTCTCCTTCTTCCATCACCAGCGGGCAGAAGTGTGTGGTTTGAGGATGCCACCAGGCCTTCTCACACACCCTCTGCCCCACCTTGGAACAGAGCACACTCAGACTCCACTTTGGAGGTGAAGTGGGCCACCCCAGTGCCTCCCGAGTCGAGTCCCTGTGTTCCACTTTGCTGCCCCGCTTGCACGGTGTCTGGGAGCCTGGCTAGCGCTCCCCAGTCTCGCTGGCTCTTCTATATGATCAGACTCAGCTATGCGATTCAGTTTGCCTGGCATCCCTCCAAGTTCAGGGGCATCCACTTCACCTCTGTGCGGAGCAGGGATGCCCCTGTCTTACAGACATAGATTGACGTCCTATTGGCGAAGGACGCAATCAAGCCGGTCCCTCCAGCCGATATGAAGACAGGGTTCTACAGCCCCTACTTCACTGTGCCCAAGAAAGGCGGTGGGTTATGGCCAATCTTGGACCTGCGAACCTTTAACCAGGCCCTGCACAAGCTCCCGTTCAAGATGTTAACGCAGAAACGCATTTCTGTCATGACAACTCTGAGTGTTTGGCATGGTAATGGGTATGACAATGTAGATGTGTTTGGTCTTGGCAGAATAGATCTGCTACGATGCTGCTGCTTTATTGCTGCTGCTGCTGCAGAGCAAGTACGGGACTTGCTACTGCCAATACATACATGACACACTGCTGTGAACAAGTAAGACATGCTGCTGCTGTACAACATAGCGTACATGAATTACCCATAGGAGATCTATACAGGTGGAGCTGGGGAAGGTGGAGGATTTCTGAAGCACGCTGCACTGCTAAGGCAAATGCTAACTCATGTATTTAAAGATTTAAAGATTAGAGTTTCATGCCAGAACTTTGTATTTTCGAATGCATCCACCCCCGAGATTGGTTTGCAGCGATCAACCTGAAGAATGCGTACTTTCATATTTTGATTCTCCCTCGACACAGACCGTTCCTACACTTTGCGTTCGAGGGTCGAGCATATCAGTACAAAGTCCTACCCTTCGGCTGTCCCTGTCGCCTCTGGGTGTCCCTGTTCACCCCGTACTGTCACCAAACCTTCAGCCCATAACCGGACCCTTCGTTTCTACGGCGGGAGTCCCCCAAGAACAACGTCTGTACATCCTGTCGCCACAGTTGCTGTACCTCTGCTCTCTGTACGGCCAAGTCACTAGCTTGGCAAATATGCATATATGCACCTGCTGCTCATTATATACTCACACTGCAGTGCAGAGCAGCTGATGCAATTATCACATCAATGTGCATTGGCTCGTTTTTGTTACACTCAAAGTAGATTGGTCTCTCAAAGTGATCCCCAATTCGTCGGTCAGTTCCGACGTACGTCTCCGTTCCCTCCTTCAGGGAATGAGGGTTACATATGTCAAGTCAAGTCAAGTCACCTTTATTTATAAAGCGCTTTTTACAATGTAGATTGTGTCAAAGCAGCTTTACATTGATAACTGGTACATTATTTGGCTGCACAGCAGCTCTTAAAGAATAGCGTCAATGCAGGCAGATCAAAGCACTGTTGAATATCAAATGTCAAGTCAAATGTCAAGTGTCCCCAACTAAGCAAGCCAAAGGCGACAGCGGCAAGGAACCCAAACTCCATCAGGTGACATCAGGTGGCAGACAAGTGGCAAATAGGTGTTTAAATGGAGAAAAAAACCTTGGGAGAAACCAGGCTTAGTCGGGGGGCCAGTTCTCCTCTGGCCAACAGTGCTTTGTTACGATTCAGGTTGCCATCGTAAGTCCCATAGGCTCGCAACATTCAAAGTATTTATTCCAGTTCCATCCAATTGAGGATCGTATTCATCACGCCGGTATGGACGGTTGTTGAGGAACTGTGTCGTGGCTGTCGTGTCGATGAGGCCCTCACAGTGGATGATCTAGTTGACTCAATCTCTGCTGATACTTCAGGGCTGCGTTGTGGTCGTGTCAAGGCGCAGTTCCTTGGTCTCACCTGGATACGGCCCGGATCCGGTTGACTACGGTGAACCTCGGGATAACCAGAAAGACTAATATTAGCGTAGATGCCATTCTTCTTCTGATGTAACGAGTACATCAGGTGTTATAGGAAGTGTTCCCGGTTCCGGCTGACCTAATTTATGCAGCCTAATAATCCTTTAACGGATTTGAAAATATAAATTGGTAATGTGTTATGTGTATGCCAGGTTAAAGAAATGCGTTTTTAGTCTAGATTTAAACTGACAGAGTGTGTCTGCTTCCCAAACAATGCTAGGAAGATTGTTCCAGAGTTTAGGTGCCAAATAGGAGAAGGATCTACCGCCTGCGGTTGATTTTGATATTCTAGGTATTATCAGCTGGCCTGAATTCTGAGATCGCAATAGACGTGAAGGACTATAATGAATTAGGAGCTTGCTCAGGTACTGGGGAGCTAAACCATTTAGTGCTTTGTAAGCAATTAGCAAGATTTTAAAATCTATACGATGTTTAACAGGAAGCCAATGCAGTGTTGACAGAACTGGGCTAATATGGTCATACTTCCTAGTTCTTCCTAGTTTTTATATCAGCTATGCATTCCGTTAATTTTGTGAATTGGTAAGTTTCGTCAGGGCGCGAAGAAATATAGAGCTGAGTATCATCAGCGTAACAGTGAAAACTAACGCCATGCTTCCTAATGATATCTCCCAAGGGTAGCATGTACAGAGTGAACAGCAACGGTCCTAGTACTGAGCCTTGCGGTACTCCATATTGAACTTGCGGTACTCCATATTGATATGACATCTCTTCGTTTACTACTACAAACTGATAACGGTCAGATAAGTATGATTTGAACCATGACAATGCAATTCCACTAATGCCAACATAATTTTCGAGTCTATTTAAAAGAATATTGTGATCAATAGTGTCAAATGCAGCACTAAGATCCAGTAACACTAATAGAGAGATACAACCACGATCTGATGATAAGAGCAAATCATTAGTAACTCTAATGAGAGCAGTCTCAGTACTATGGTACGGTCTAAATCCTGACTGGAAATCCTCACAGATACTATTTCTTTCTAAAAAGGAACATAGTTGTGATGATACTGCCTTTTCTAGTATTTTTGACAGAAAAGTGAGATTTGAGATCGGCCTGTAATTGACTAATTCTCTAGGATCAAGTTGTGGTTTTTTAATAAGAGGTTTAATAATAGCCAGCTTAAAAGTTTTTGGTACGTGTCCTAGTGATAAAGATGAATTGACGATATTAAGAAGAGGATCTATAACCTCTGGAAGCATTTCTTTCAATAGCTTAGTCGGTATAGGGTCTAACATACATGTTGTTGATTTTGATGATTTAACAAGTTTAGACAATTCTTCCTCTCCTAAAGCAGTAAATGAATTGAATTTTTCCTCAGGGACACTACAATGCACTATCTGACGCGATACTGTAGTAGACGGTTGCATGGTTATAATTTTTTCTCTAATATTATCAATCTTGCAAGTAAAGAAGTTCATAAAGTCATTACTGCTGTGCTCTTTGGAAACATCAGAAGTTGAAGCTTTATTTCTTGTTAATTTAGCCACTGTATCAAATAAATACCTAGGGTTGTTTATTTTCTTCTAAAAGTTTTGAAAAATAGGCAGATCTAGCAGATTTTAAGGCCTTTCTGTACTCAATCATTCTCTCTCTCCACGAAATTCGAAATACTTCTAGTTTTGTTTTCTTCCAGCTGCGCTCCATTTTTCTGGCTGCTAACTTTAGGGCCCGAGTGTGCTCATTGTACCATGGCATTGGATTAATTTCCTTAATCTTTTTTAAGCGCAAAGGAGCAACTGAGTCTAATGTGCTGGAAAAGACAGAGGCAATAGTTTCTGTTGCAACATCGAGGTCTTCTAAGCTTTCTGGTGTGCTAAGGCGATGAAACTGATCAGGAAGATTGTTTATAAAGCGATCTTTAGTGGTAGAAGTGATGGTTCTACCATATTTATGGCATGGAGGCAGTTTAGCCGCCTTGACTAAATGTAGTATACACGAGACTAGATAATGATCTGAGATGTCATCGCTCTGCTGCAGAATTTCAACAGCATCAATATCGATTCCATGTGACAATATTAGATCTAAAGTATGATTACGACAATGAGTGGGTCCTGACACGTGTTGTCTATCACCAATAGAGTTTAGAATATCTGCAAATGCCAATCCTAATGCGTCTTTTTTATTATCTACATGGATATTAAAATCACCAACAACAAGGACTTTATCTGCAGCTAGTACTAACTCCGATAGAAAGTCAGCAAATTCTTTGATAAAGTCTGTATGGTGTCCTGGTGGCCTGTATACAGTAGCCAGCACAAATGTCAACTTACATAATGTTACGTAAAGTACCATCACTTCGAAGGAATTATATTTGAAAGACTTCTGACTAATACTGTAAGTATTACTATAGATTATAGCAACACCTCCCCCTTTGCCTTTCTGACGGGCATTGTGTCGATAATCATAACCTTGAGGACTAGACTCATTTAAAGTAATGTAATCATCCGGTTTTAGCCAAGTTTCTGTCAAACACAGCACATCTAGATTATTATCTTTGATAATATCATTAACAATAAGTGATTTTGAAGAAAGGGATCTAATATTTAACAACCCGAGTTTTATCATTTGTTTAGCATTATTATCTCTATTTTTTATTTGTTGAACATCAATTAAATTTTTACCATTAAATGGGTTTGGAAGTTTTTTGTTTTTACTAATTCGGGGTACAGACACATTCTCTATTTGAAAATATCTAGGTGTAAGAGTTTCTATGTGTTGGGAGTTATCTGAATTATCTGACTTCTGTAACGTGAGGCAGCTAGCAGATGGTCGGTTTAGCCAGTCTGTCTGCTTCCTGACTTGGGCCCCAGTTTGTCATGTTTCAGCTCTAAGACTATGTGCCATATTACTAGAGAGAAGAGCAGCACCATCCCGGGAGGGATGAATACCATCTCTTTTCAACAGGTCAGGTCTGCCCCAAAAACTTTTCCAATTGTCTATGAAACCTATATTATTTTGCGGACACCACTTAGACAGCCAGCCATTGAGTGATGATAATCTGCTAACTATCTCATCACTCCGACGAACAGGAAGGGGGCCAGAGCAAATTACTTCTCCTGACATTGTACTTGCGAGTTCACACACCTCTTTAATGTTAATTTTAGTGATCTCCGACTGGCGAAGTCGAACATCATTAGTGCCGACGTGAATAATAATCTTAGAGTATTTACGATTAGCATTAGCCAGCACTTTTAAATTTGCTTTGATGTCAGGTGCTCTGGCTCCCGGCAAACATGTGACTATGGTGGCTGGTGTCTCTATTTTCACGTTCCGTGTAATAGAATCGCCAATAACTAGGGCACTTTCAACAGGATTCTCAGTGGGTGCGTCACTGAGTGGGGAGAACCTGTTTGATGTTCTTATTGGAACGGAAGAGTGGTGTTTTCCGCGGCTAGGCCGCCTCACAGTTACCCAAGTGCCCTGCTGCGCGGGCTCTACAGCCGGAACCGAACAATGTACAGAGTTCACTAAGCTAGTCGCATCCAAAACAGTATCTGCAATCGAGCAATGTAACCAAAACGTTTTCTTGTACAGGTTTATGTTCCATGTTAAAAAGTTAGATAGGACCATTCATCTTTCATTGACAAAAACCTATTCTTTACTAGAGCACTTTTAGCCTTCTCATTTAGAACAGAATAAATCTCTCTCTTCAATCCATTCTTAAAGATTAGCAGAACAATTTATCATGTTCTTTTCAATAACAAAGATTTCTTTCTCAAGCCACTCAAGAGTCAATTTCAAAGTCATGGTTGAATGAAATGTATGTTGCTGACAGAAATCTCTAATATACACCACAAAAATAATACCCAGGTAGCCAGCGCAATTGGGCCAATTGTGGCTGAGTGTCAGCTCACTTGGCATTGTTCTGGCAGCGGCTCACCAAAAGTGAATTTGGCAATTTTTTTTTTGATGTGTGGATTTGGCCCGATTTGCACTGAGACACGGCACATTTAGCCACATTCGGCCCGATTACGGACTATAAGGGCTGGTCTGATTTTGGGTGAGATATGGCCATACAGACCCGGACCAGTTTAGGTTGAATGCTGGGGGTGGGTTTCCTTTTACAATGTGGTAAATTGTATGTAGCGGTGTCCCCTAAACTTAAACATAATATCCTTTCCCTGTCAGCGTTATGTTGTTTATTAGTGTATTTATTTTTTTATTTTAATTCCTATTATCCTACAGTTTTTCACAATTGCTGAGACACTAAACCCTGTTTGTTGAATAAATCACTCTTTCTACAAAACCTTAAACAAGTTCAGGCAGTTAGACACCATTTGCAAATCTCATGCACTCTTTTTGCAAAACACATTCTCACTCACTAAAACACATTTCACACTGTGATGCACTTGTGTTTCAAAATGGAAACAATCTGAAAAGTAGAGGAGGAAGAGTATGAGTAAAAGGTGGTGGACGAGGAAGAAGAGGAAGAGGATGAGGACGAGGAAGAGCAAGGTGTGGAGACAGTTGTCAAGGCTGGATCTGGGACACCAGAGGGTTTTTCTCTTTGCCTGGCAAGAGACAACATTGCCTGTGATGTCAACAATGGACGATGACATCACTGTTTTCTGTAGAACTGCTATAGATAGTGAATGAACTAATTTAATAATTTATGATCTTTACAATGGAACATTATCAACACTGAACGATGGTTTCAAGAAATGTATTTTAGCAATTCAGAAAAACTAATATTTTTTCCTTTTTTTCACACATTCTCTTTTTTCTTAACTAGCTAAATTTGGAAATTAATGATTTAATTCATATAATGAAACAAGCTTAAAGTGGTTAAAGGGAACTTTAACATTATTTCTGATTATTTATGCTCTCCATGACAAATGTGGAACAGTTAGTTCATGCGTTCATGTCCTCAAGGCTAGATTACTGTAATTCCCTACTGGGTGGTTGCCCTGCACGCTTAATAAACAAACTACAGCTGGTCCAAAACGCAGCAGCTAGAGTTCTTACTAGAACCAGGAAGTATGACCATATTAGCCCGGTTCTGTCAACACTGCATTGGCTCCCTATTAAACATCATTTAAATTTTAAAATCTTGCTAATTACTTACAAAGCATTAAATGGTTTAGCTCCCCAGTACTTGAGCAAGCTCTTAACGCATTATAGTCCTACATGTCTATTGTGATCTCAGCATATACCTGGATAATATGATAATATCTAGAATATCAAAATCAACCGCAGGCGGTAGATCCTTTTTTCTATTTGGCACCTAAACTTTGGAACAGTCTTCCTAGCATTGTTTGGGAAGCAGACACACTCTGTCAATTTAAATCTAGACTAAAAACGCATTTCTTTAACCTGGCATACACAACACATTATCAATTTATATTTTCACATCCGTTAAAGGATTGTTAGGCTGCATAAATTGGGTCAGCCGGAACCGGGAACACTTCCTATAACACCTGATGTACTCGTTACATCATAAGAAGATGGCATCTATACTAATATTAGTCGCTCTGTTTATCCTGAGGTTTACCGTAGTCTGCTGGATCTGGGCCGTATCCAGATCAGATGGAGGACCTGTGCCTAGATACGACCACAACGCATCCCTGAAGTGTCAGCAGAGATTGTGTCATATATCCCCTGTGAAGGCCTCATCGACACGACAGCTAGTGGCACAGATCCCCAAAACAAAAAAAACCCATTCCATACCGGCGTGATGAATCCGATCTTCAACCAGATGGAACTAGATTGAACATTTTGACTGTTCCAATCCCAATCTGATTTATGACCCCTTTTCATGTGACAACACTGAAGAAATGACACTTTGCTACAATGTAAAGTAGTGAGTGTACTGCTTGTATAACAGTGTAAATTTGCTGTCCCCTCAAAATAACTCAACACACAGCCATTAATGTCTAAACCGCTGGCCACAAAAGTGAGTACACCCCTAAGTGAAAATGTCCAAATTGGGCCCAAAGTGTCAATATTTTGTGTGGCCACCATTATTTTCCAGCACTGCCTTAACCCTCTTGGGCATGGAGTTCACCAGAGCTTCACAGGTTGCCACTGGAGTCCTCTTCCACTCCTCCATGACGATATCACGGAGCTGGTGGATGTTAGAGACCTTGCGCTCCTCCACCTTCCGTTTGAGGATGCCTCACAGATGCTCAATAGGGTTTAGGTACCCTCAGCTTCTTTAGCAAGGCAGTGGTCGTCTTGGAGGTGTGTTTGGGGTCGTTATCATGTTGGAATACTGCCCTGCGGCCCAGTCTCCGAAGGGAGGGGATCATGCTCTGCTTCAGCATGTCATAGTACATGTTGGCATTCATGGTTCCCTCAATGAACTGTAGCTCCCCAGTGCCGGCAGCACTCATGCAGCCCCAGACCATGACACTCCCACCACCATGCTTGACTGTAGGCAAGACACACTTGTCTTTGTACTCCTCACTTTTTATAGCCTACATCATCTTTACGTAGAGCAACAATTCTTTTTTTCAGATCCTCCGTGAGTTCTTTGCCACGAGGCGCCATGTTTAACTTCCAGTGACCAGTATGAGAGAGTGAGAGCGATAACACCAAATTTAACACACCTGCTCCCCATTCACACCTGAGACCTTGTAACACTAACGAGTCACATGACACTGGGGCGAGAAAATGGCTAATTGGGCCCAATTTGGACATTTTTACTTAGGGGTGTACTCACTTTTGTGGCCAGCGGTTTAGACATTAATGGCTGTGTGTTGAGTTATTTTGAGGGGACAGCAAATTTGCATTGTTATACAAGCTGTACACTCACTACGTTACATTGTAGCAAAGTGTCATTTTTTCAGTGTTGTCACATGAAAAGATATAATAAAATATTTACAAAAATGTGAGGGGTGTACTCACTTCTATGAGATACTATAGATATACAGAAAGATAGACAGATAGACAGATAGATAAGATAGATATGGTTATGTATTTTATATTACTTAAGCACCTGGAACCTTATCAATTCTTTCAAACTTTCTACTTCAAAGTGCCAACATTTTCTTATATTGAAATGGTCTCCATCAGGCTCATAATGTTTTCGGCTATGTCAGGTTTTTCCTGTCAGTCATCTTTAGAACAGAACACATTTTGCACATGGGGAAAACTGATTGTTTGGTCAATAATTCAAGAAGATAGATAGATAGATAGGGTACTCTAGGGTACTCTTTGGTTGCTAAGGAGTGGCTTGGCAGATGTCAATGATGATACTTCAAAGGCTGCTTGCTGGTATGAATGATATGACCTGAGTCATATTCTGACCCGAGTTTGGTGGTTGTAGAGTTAAAGCTCTAGGAGGAGTTAGAGTCAGAAATTTAGGGTCAGAAGAATAATAATAATAATTAGAAGCTAAAGTTCGAAGATGAACTTTGATGTTGGCTTGAGAAAGCCTTGATGGCCAGCCTGAGTCAAAAGAGTCAACGCACATGTCTGTTCGGTGTTCTGGAGCTGGCCCCGCCACAAATAAATAAAGAATGATGAAATAATTTCTTGTATTTAGGGCTGTAACAAACAAATATTTTGATGATCGATGGATCTATTGATTATTCTATCGATTATTTTTTGGCCCCACTTTATATTAGGTGTTTTTACTTACTAAGTACTAACATTTAAATCGATCATTTAATTATTGTGTAAATATTTTTACATTGTACTTATATTTGTACTGAATGTATCTACAGCTTTAGTTATTTCTTTAATTACACAAGGACACCTAATATAAAGTGTGACCATTTTTTTTTTTTTTTTTGTTTAAATTGAATCTATTATTTTCTGATTAGTCAAATATAGTGGCTTACCAGTATAAAGTTAATTAACCTACCAATAAATAATAACTAATTTATGTTGTTAATATTTCAAGGTTTATTTAAACATTTTGTCATAATATTTACAAAATACGCATCTCTATGTGTCACACAAAACCGCTTGCAAGCTCTAAATGTACCTCTTTAACGCATTCTTGTGATAGAATCTTGTCCAATCGTTTGAATGTCTTATTTAGCAAGGTTAAAAAATACATGAGAATGACGAACATTAGTGAGGATTCGTAGCAGTGGGCGCTCACGTTGAGAGACATGACGCGCAGCTCTTTGTGTCAAACAAAACAGCTCGCAATCACTAAATGTATCTCTTTCATGTGTTCCCGCACGTCATGTCTCAACGCGAGTGCCCACTGCTACGCGTCCTCACTAATGTTCGTCATTCGCGTGTGTTTATCCTTGCTTAATAAAACATTCAATAGATTGGACAAGATTCTATCACTAGAACCATGGATCGCGGAACGTACCAAAAGAAGGAGGGGCCCGGGGGAGGGGGCGTGGTTTGCAGAACTGTGCACACTGGATGAGACAAAATTATCAAACGTAACATTAGTTTCCAGTGGCCGCTCCTGACCGAAAATTTAGGTATAGGGCAGATTATGGGTCTTGGCGCTAGTTTATGATAGCTTAAACAATTTTTGCATGCTTTATATTCTAATCGCTGAACACACGCAGAACACTTTTGGCAGACGTTGCGTTATTCGGCCTGAGGCTGGCAATCTAATGTTGATTGACACACACGACACACGTTGTTTTAAAATATTAGAAGTTGTCAGTGTTTTATTTGTTACACAATACCGAGAACTCCCCAAAAGAGTTCCAACTCAAATTAGGAAACATATTTCATTCAAATGAATACGACTTTTCCAAAAGAAAAATATAGCTATAGGCCTATTATCGATTTGTTTTTGCTATTAGGAAAATTTTATATTCATCAAACTAAATGGAGTCGCCTAACTCAAAACCCAATTTTGCTAATTTTCAAACAGCCTTTAAAGTTTATTTAGAATATGTAAAGTTTTTTTAAAAAAATCGAAGAGCCCAGAACTGTATGCTAAATAAATTTAATGTTTGTGATGCCCTGTAATTTTAAGTTAATTTGTTTGGTTTCTTTTTATTTAAATTATTGTTTCAATTTATACTTACTTATATTTATACTTATATTATTATTATTATTATTATTATACTTATATTTAGGCCTATACTAAATGTGTGAAATGTGTCAAGAACTTGCTGTTGAATTCTGTAGTTTTGAAAGTTTAATAATAAAAAAAAAGTTGTGGAGGAATTCCAGTGAGGAAAAGAAAGTCATGTCTATTCTCTTACCAAACATAAAACAAACACAACAGTAGGCTACTATAAAACTTAAAGCTATTCACACAAGCACGTTTGAACTAAAGGATTTATAGGTACGTTTTATTAACTTTATACGCTAGTCCACATATGTACAGACATGCCAACTAGTTACTGACCTGATGCAGACTAATACACCCATAGCTGAAGCGAATTGCTATCGCCTTGGTCTGGACTGGAGCGAGGTTTACGCTAGCTAACGTGAAAATAAGCGGGACAGCCTGAAATCTGCCCCAATGGTGCACAATTACAGCGTGCTGCAGTTCCATTTTTTTTTTTTTTTTTTTTTTTACCACAGATTTACATTGGAAAATTGTGGGGCGCTGTAGAGCTGGGGAAGGCTCAGAGACCGGCTGCCCCACTTATCATAATACATGCCTGCCGAAGCCATACGCAAAATTTTAATATCCTGCTCACTTTACGCTTTAAAATAGTCTAAAATCCGAAAAATATTTCTTGCAGAATGCTGAACACTTTTACAATTTATTATTGTTTCAGGTTATATAGAGGTCTATGTTTGAATAAATATTTTGGTGGAGCTTTGCCTCACCTGCCCATATACAGACGAGCCACGGCTGTTAGTTTCAAAGGTAACTTACTCATTTTGATTGCGGATGCCATCCATCAACATTGGTGTTGTTTATATCCGGACTATAAACTTTTAGACCAATATTTTCGTATATTTACAACAAAGGGATAACAATACTGTCAGCTGAAAACGTCTCAGGTTACGTATGTAACCATGGTTCCCTGAGAACAGGGAACGAGACTCTGCGTTTACCGCTATGGGGAACGTCACACGTGACCCGGTGTCTGAAAGCCAACTATCCAACAACTCCAATCTCTATTGGCCGGCGACAGCCTATGACGTAATATGGCGCGACCCGGAAGTATATAAGGAGCGCCTAGAGAAACAGTCAGTATCTTATCGTCTTGAGGGACTGTTCAGCAGGCAGCCCGAGGCATGGCATGGCAACGCAGAGTCTCGTTCCCTGTTCTCAGGGAACCATGGTTACATACGTAACCTGAGACGTTCCCTTTCGAAAGGGAACTCAACTCTGCGTTTACCGCTATGGGGAACGATATACCCATGCCGCCATGCTCGAGGAGAGTGCATGCCAAATGACTAGACAAACGTCCAGCAGTTTCCAGAGAAACGCCGGGAGCAACTCGCCCTCGGGTCACGCAAGGCTGTCAGTGACAGCATTCCCTACGGCCAACAGCCCAAGCTGAGCCTAAAGGAGGCCTTCCGCAGAAAGCCTTCCAAGGCTGCTCAGGGCATCTGGGACCAGCATTCCGTGGAAAGTGGTCCCTTAAAGGGAATGTGGCCAGGAAACCAAAGGGAACCCCGGCCAGTCACTAGAGGGGAACAAAGTCACCCTCAGCGCCACCAGGGAAGCCGTACTAAACTTGGCGAAGGCCAAATTTAGTTTGGGCCAGCCCTGTCTGTTACACAGAATCTCCATAACACATTTCTCAGAGAAGAGAGCAAGTAAGAGCGACTGCGAAAGAGCAGTAAGCAACTCAAACCCACGCGCAGAGATGGGCATCCCGGAGAGTAGAACTCAGCTGAGTGCTATAAACCCTCGTATTGAGGGGAGTAAATCCGCTCATCCTGGGATCTACTCAGTGTCTGACTAATGCACTTGAGGAGGCTGTGCGCTAGAAAACCCTGGTACAGGGGAGCACAAACCAGCCTGGGGGCTGGTCTCAACGGGAGACTTCATCGAAGTCTACAACCAATGACCAACTTAGGGAGCTAAGCACAATTACAAAGTCAACCCAAAGGGAAGTACGAAGCTCAACCTAACAGATAGACCATACTGTAGGCACATAGTTATGGAGGCCGGAAAAAGGGCCTACAACATAACTGAAGTTCTAAAAGAAGAACTAAAAATCACACCAGAGACATAAATCGCATGGTGGTATTTCAGGGTGGCCCACAAAGCCACTCGCCTGAAAACAAACATGCTGAGCGCACGACCAACCATGCAATTAAGTCACTGTGGGTGCCCACGAACAGTCCATCCCAACACAATCCAGCGAGCAGTGTACTCGGTAAAGAACCTTTTACCCTTAAAATAAGAGGAGTACAGCGTACGCCATCATGCGCTAAAGAAGGCCCTGTGGGCCTATAACCTCAGCAGACACGTGGCATCAGCTCGTGGCAGTGTTATCAAGCTCCAGGCAGAACAAACCGACTACAAAGGAGGTTAAAGAGTCAGCCGGAGCCCTGGCCAGCCAGCGACATAAATCCCTTTTACTGTCTTCAGTAAAAAATATCAAAGAAAACACAAAAGGTACAAGCCAGCATGTTCCCAAAGGAGGCCCCGAGGGCCTACCCGTCACACGCGGCGTCAGCTAGCGGCCACTAAAGTTCTAGGAGCAAGAATAGAACCGAGTAAAAAACAAGGTGGAGTAAATATATATATAGGAGGAGAAAGAAGAAGAGGAGAGGGTAGATATAAATCGCCCTTATATAGCTGGGGGATCGATTACAGACGCAACGGTGTTTACAATCGATCACCCATCTCACTCTCGTTTCTTCCTCCTCCTGTCTGTCTGGGCTCAGATACAAATCTGAACGGCTAGGGGGATTTTCCATGCCCTCCCGATCTCAAACGCAGAGATCAGGAAGGAATGGAAAGTTTATGGGAGCTGCAAATTCATGGACAGAAAGGAACCGCTCGTCGAGCCGTCTGCGCGCGGCCCCTTTCTTAACGCGCTCTCACGGCAGCTGCCGCCTGTCGAAAAGCGCGTCCCAAAAACACCAGCAGCTCCGCATACAACAGCCAGAGGAGCGCTCGCTGCCGGACGTGATGATGTAAAACACGGACGTCATCGTCATCCAACAACTCATCCTCGTCAGCCCCGGGGAAGCCGAGAGAGAAATACAACTCTCTCAAACTTTCCCAACGAGCTCACCTGCGAGCCCTATGATTGCAGCCGCCGTTTTGCCTCAGCACAAACGAGGCCAGAATCACCAGGCGCAGATGCGGACACCTCTTCCCTCGAGAAGAGTGCCGAACGAGAACTGAGCGTCCCGATAGGGAGACGCTCACAGTAAACAACAGACAGCGCCCTCAAGCACTGTCTATGCGCGGTCCTCTCCAGACAGAAAACGCCCAGAAATGTGTATATCAAGTGTCAAAAACCTGGGACACAGATGAACACACTCTCTTGAACGTTTGTCAGGTATATTAAAGAATCCCTTACCGGAGTCGACATAGTCGCGATCAGACAGAACAGACCCGAAAGACGAAAAGATACTGACTGTTTCTCTAGGCGCTCCTTATATACTTCCGGGTCGCGCCATATTACGTCATAGGCTGTCGCCGGCCAATAGAGATTGGAGTTGTTGGATAGTTGGCTTTCAGACACCGGGTCACGTGTGACGTTCCCCATAGCGGTAAACGCAGAGTTGAGTTCCCTTTCGAAAGGGAACACTGTTTGTGAAGCTGTATCAGACATTATGAGCGCTGCGCTCTCTGGATCAGCGGCAGCGCGAAAGCAAGTTTAAATTTATATTCTGGCAGGATCGTAACTTAAAAGGTTTAATAGACTGCAGAATTGTTGTCATTTAGGAATAAGATCGCGCGTGTGTTTGAATCGAGATTGCAATATTCTAATGATTAATCGTGCATACATATGGACCTGTAGCCTATGTATTTTTGTATATCATTTGTTCCAGACCTCAAAAGTTACCCGGGCCCAGGCCCAGGCGCCCCCCCGGTTCCGCGATCCATGACTAGTACGCATTAAGGAGCTACATTCGTTCATTCTCGCTTCTATCAGTGCTCCTGATGCGGGGCTTGTGTGCTACAATGCATGAGCGAATAGAACAGGGATTAATTTACCCATAAACTGTGTAAGACGTGCATTCACATGATCAATTTAATCCAGTTGCAATAAAACACTTGTGAAGTGCTCTCTGTGAAACGTTATTTATTTCTCATTTTGACTGGACTGAAAACGAGATGATTTCTTATCCTGAGGCTCCCTCTAGTGGACGGTACTGCTCCTCTAGAGGGGGCATTTTTTTAAAAAAAAACAATGCAAGTCTATGGAAAAATTCTTGTGTTTTATAATTATTTTTACGAAAACTGTAACTCTGATCAGTCTGGAAAGATAGAGCAACTTACTACACATCAGGGCCCAGGTCTGTAGAGAGTTTGGTGCTTGTAGCATTAAAGCTCTAGGAGGAGTAGCAGTCAGAAATTCAGGGTAAGAAGAATAATAATAAAAAGATGTTTAAGTAGAATAACAATATGTTCGCTTTCTCAAGCCAACATAATAAGTTTATTAGCATTTCAGTAAGTTGGCTTTCTCAAGCCAACTTAAAACATGATAAATTCTAGTATGGGTTGTCATGAGTAGTTTAAAAAGCTTTCTAATTTATGTTGGTGCATGATGATGTCTTTTTAGTTTATGTGGCTGTTTTAAATCATGTTTGACTTTCTTCAAAGTGTTTTAAAGTAGTAAATTCTCAATAGATTCAAATGGGTTGCACATAATTTAGTTTATCATCAGCGCCCCGATGGGATACAAAACTTTTTACAATTTTTGAGCATGTAAAAATTTGCACACCACTCGGAACAATTAAATAAACCGAGCTTCAGTCATGTTGCCTTGATAATTGGTCCATTCAGGACGAAAACTTAGCACATTCGTGGTTAAAACGATAGTTCACCCAAAAATTTATAATTTATTCACCCTCAAGCTGTTCCAAACCAGTATGAATTTCTTTCTTCTGCTGAACACAAAAGAAGATATTTTAAAGAATGTCGGTAACCAAACAGTTGATAGGCCCCACTGACTTTCTTAGTTTTTTTTTTCTTTTTTTTTCCATACTATGGAAGTCAATGGGGCCCATCAACTGTTTGGTTACCTATATTCTTCAAAATATATTCTTTCGTGTTCAACAGAAGAAAGAAACTCATACTGGTTTGGAACAACAGCACGATGGCAGAATTTTCATTTTTAGGGTTAACTATCCCTTTAAAATTATATTCAAAAAAACTGTATGAACAGGAAAAAGGATCTCCAACCACACAAGCTGACTTACTGCTAATTCTCTCCAGATCTAATTGTTGTTCACTGATAATAAAATAGGTAATTTAAGATACTGTACTTTTCAAACTTTTTTCCAACTTTACACTTAATACCCTTTTATCAATTAAGATAAACCAAACATTTTTAATTGAAAGATTTTTTAACTATTCAAAACATGTTTTGTGTTATTCATTTGCAAAAACACAGTCCGTTGTAAATTAAACAAACTGTGCAGCAATATTCATTTTTTAGTGAATTATGTTACACATTTATTAATAATGTTTTGTAAATATGAATTAAAACTATTCTGACTCTATACCACTCATCCATGAACTGGCACTGTGTTTTGTTACCTGAGACAGCCAGTGGTGTTGCAGAGCACGAGTGAAGAGTGCAACTTGAGTTTCTGCTCATCGTGGAAGTCAGTGCTGCTCCAGCCCGAGTGAGGGATGATCACAGTGTTAGTCATGCTGCTTAAGGCATCATGAATGATTGTCATCTTCACTGCATCACACGAAGACAGATTCCACAACACACCTACACACAGAAATGAGTTCACATGCTAAAACAGAACTTGCTGAAATCATTAAGGTAGGGGTTGTAGTCTGACCATCGGGCTCAAATCATGGAGGTAAAGGCTGCAGTCTATCCAGCAGTAGAAATGTCTTTGTTACTGTTGTAACTTCCGTTCCCTGGTAGAGCGAACAAAACATTGTGTCGAATGAGTTAGACACTAGGTGTCACCCTTGGGAGTCCCAAACCCCTCTGACATATTCAGAAAAGGCCATTGAATTTGGCGTGTGGAATTTGCACGCCTGGCCACTCCCCGGACATACAGGAATAAAAGGAGGCCAGTATGCTCCACACATTCAGGTTTGTGCTGAGGAGCCGAGATGGCATCTCGACTACTTCAGGAGGTTATTCAGAGTTGTGGCAGGAAGGACACAACATCTCATTCCCTCCATCAGGGAACAGTGGTTACATCAGTAACTGAGACGTTCCCTTTCTGCACTCTAAACCCGGATTTGATTTTAACATTAATTATTCTTTCTTGTTTTTTGTTTTTTTTAACTTTGTCATTACTAAATCAAATTAGTTTTTTGCATTATTTAGACAAAACATTGAGTGCAATGATTATGTTAAGTAGAAATAAACGTTACATTTCTGTAAAAGAGGGGAGGAGCCCATTCAAATAGGTTTGAGCAGTGAGCACTTTGGGTGTTGTCTGAAGATTCATTTTATCTCAGCTGATGCTGCATGCTAAACATGGTTTTGAAAGCAACATGGAACGAAATGCTAATGTTATAGCTAAACTGTGAACATACAGAAACACACTTGCTAAAGTTATCGTAACTGTGAACCGATAGAAACACCTATTTAAATATTAACATTACAGCTAAACGGTGAACCGTTTAGGAGAGACAACCGGCGGCGGAGAGACAAGTCTGAAGGGACCGTCTAAAAAGTGCAAAACCCAAAACCCTTTTGCTCATTTTATATTATGAAAAATACTCAATAACTTCACTGTAACACACTGTACTGTCACCAAATTCAGTTCATACATCACTGCTCTCCTGCTGGTTATAGGTACTACAACACTTAGTTTGGCAAGTAGCACATAAAGGCCTTCTTTACACAAATGATGTTGGTGCACAGCTTACATACTTACAACAGCTTTTGCATGATAATTGCTTACTGAATTTGATGGCATTACAATTTATTTAATATTTTTACTAATACCAATGAAGTTATTGATTTTATTTAATAATTAATAATCATAAAAGTTATGCTTTTTTTTTTTTTTTTTTTAAATCAAACTAAGTGTTCCAGTACAACCAGCAGGAGAGCAGTGACGTATGAACTGAATTTGGTGATAGTACACTGTGTTACAGTGAAGTTATTGAGTATTTTTCATAATATAAAATGAGCAAAAGGGTTTTGGGTTTTGCACTTCACAGACGGTCCCTTCAGACTTGTCTCTCCGTCGCCTGCTCATAGAGACCAATTTATTATAAAGCACATTTGAGGAAAATTGTGTTGTTGTAGCTCGTTGTCTAGGTTACTATAATTGGAAGTAGCTGCATTTGTGTTTTAACAACGTTTAGCTCACGAGTTATTGATCCGGGAAGGTCGAATCTGTGAATATATTGCCAACTTTACTGAACTGCTTGACATAAGCACTGACTGCATTTCTTTATATTTGAGTCCAACAAGTTCAAACTCTAAGAGCTGCGCAATATTTGTGTGCATTATTAACGTATTGAGCTGACTGAAACACTACGGCCAGCCAGCGGGACATTAAAGAGGAAGTGTTTGTCCGAGCTCACAGCAAGGAAACGATAATATCTTTGCGAGGGAACGCAAAAGTTTTGCGAGGGAACGCAAAGTTTCTCGGGGGAACGCAAAAGATTTGAAAAAAAAAAAATTTCTCCCATCCCAAATTTTTTTTCCACCAGCATGTCAAATTTCCTCCCTTCCCAATTTTTTTTCCACCACCATGTCCCTTTAAGGGCTCCGTAGTTGTCCATGACAGGCCTAAAAAAACCAAGGCACCAGCACGCACTATGCAAAATATTGTCTATTTGTCATAGCATTTATCAAATTCTAGGAACTCCACTAGTTAAGTCGTGTGATGCTCTCACAGAGTAACAATATGTGCCATTTCATAATATTACAGGCTGAATGTGTTAGGCATTTTCTGTAGATACACTCAGGGTGTATATTGTGTGTATTGAGAGAATGCATGTATATAAGAGAGACAAGCTATGCCATGTGATCATATGACAAACCACACACATACACGTACATACATGTAATGACAGACTGGCTGACCTGTAACAAGCTCTCGTACTTCAGTGTCCACTGTTGTTCTGAGCAGACGGAGCAGTGCAGAAACTCCATCTGCGTTTCTCACTGTAATCTTGTTTTCGTCTGTGGCTTTGCCATAAACAAGGTTCCTCAGGGCTCCGCATGCATACCGCTGCACCTCCAGAACCTTGTGATCCAACAAATCCACCAGGTGTTTTATACCACCCAGACGACACACCTGCAAAGCATAAAAGATTTTCATTTTGCTCAGGGGCTATTCAGTAAATCTGCATGATGCCTGCTACAGACTGTGTGATTTCGGCAATCCTACAAGATCATTACAAATCACACTGTATGACATGGATCAAATAAACTTGGGTACGACATGTATGTAGACTGCAAGATAGTATAGAAGAATAAAATGTCATCAGCACGTGCTAGTGGTAAACAAATAGAGCAAGATGAATCACACTTTAGCAATTGTGGTTTTTATGTGCGCTGAAAAAAAGAGGAGGAAGCGAAAAAGGAGAATATGGACGCAGTCATGGCTAGGGAAAAGAAGCCAACTTGGCATGCCAAATTTGCTAATGGAGCTTGAGGTAAGTAGTTTTAAGTTTTAGCACCATGTTGTGTTGATGACGCCATTTCATGTTGCATTTTTATTGGCTAGTCAAGTAGATGTAGATCGTAGCAGCAAACACACCGTGAAATGATCATGCTAAATTTCCGACACCGTCAGATAATTATCGCTGGCTGGCTATCTTTGGTCACAAGATCATGACAATGTCCGCCTTTGAACCTCTCTCACTGTACGATGTATGGTCACAAAAATCGCCATGATTGGACATCTTTTGTCTGGGACAGCCCAAAATCATACAATGTGTACCGGGCATTTAGTCTCAGCCTCAGACGTCACGCCCATGGACCGCTGGCTGAATGCCTGATGCATATGGAACACTTAACTGGAAACACTTCAGGATTTTTGAAGTCATCATCTGATTGGTTGAATGCTACAGGATGTCAGGGAGATGTATGTCGCATTCTTTAATGGTCCGGCTGGAAACAAATGCTGTGACACCAAACCCCCTTGTGGAAGAAGAACACTGTTGTGTTTACAACTGTGACAATGAGCACTTACCAGGATCAACTAAATGCTGGATTTTCAAAAGTATGTGAAGTTCGCGGCTCCATTGTTGCAGTAAACTTGCACAACATTCCTGAATGAATAATTTATTAGATGCACGCGGTCTGTTATTGTTGGGACATCGACTTTACATTTTCATGCCCCTAAACATGATGCGGAACAAAACGAACTGTGATTGGTTGCGTTACATGTCAGTCAAACATCCTCTTGGGTGGTCCTTGGCCAATGAAAGCTGCAGTAGAGTCCAGACCTTCTGCAATCAGTCTGAAGGTCTGGCTACACAAGACTACCGTGCATTAAAGGTAAAATATGTCATCTTGATATAAGCTGGTCAAGTTATACAGCACTGTATACAATACAGATTGATTCAAAGCAGCTTTACAGTGATAAACAGAATTCAATTCTCCAGCTCTAAAAAAAAAAAAAAAAAAAAGACGTGTCATTTTTTTAGCTGAAATCAGTTTAGTGTTGATTTAGTTCAGCTCAATACTTATGTGAAGTTCATCAACTGTGTAAAGTGAAAGATCAAATCAGCTCTAAGCAGCTCTACTGAAGACAGTAGTGTTATTAAGTTTAATGATTCAATTCAGTTCAATAAGTGTCGATATTGCAACAATCATCAACTGTTACATAAATTCAGATCAGTTATAAAGCAGCTCTGCAGAAACAGTGGTGTCATCATCCAGTTCAATTCAGTTCAAGTTTTGTACTAATTAATAGTGTCAGTGCAGTCATTGGAAAGTGGCACATGGACTATTTAAATCTGCACCAAAAGATTTATGGAAAGTTTCTACCCTAGCATTATTAGAATGTTCAGCACAAAGTAAAATTTGTAATATCAACAATGAAACTGGACTTTTGCTCTGATTTTTCTCATTTTCTCATTACTGCCAGTGTCACTTTATTGTGTGGCAATTATTATTTTAGTTACAATTGTTATTTTGTATTTAATAGTATTGTATTTTATATTTATTTTGTCAATAGTCTATGGAGAAGCATTCAAGTAAGAATTTCATTTTACTTGTACATACGGCAATAAAAGTTGACTTGTGCAGAAAAAATTGATGTAATGTAAAAAGAGAAAATAAGGGAAGAATGCACTTCAGTCCTCAAAATGTCACAATTTAAAAAAGTGCAATTTAAAAAAAGGAAACAAGGGGATGTTTATTTTTGATATACAAAAGTAACAAAAGGAAAGGGAATAAATCGTCTTAGGTTGCACATGTAACCTAGGTTCGCTGAGAACAGGGAACAAGACGCTGCGTCTGAACGCTAGGGGAACCGCCTCCGCGGGAACCGGCGTCTGAAACACATATCCAATCTCGGCAATATCATATTGACCGGCGACAGCCCATGACATCATAATGCGACCCACACGTATATAAGGGGCGCCCAGATAACATGTCATCCGCTTATCGTCTGAAGGGACTGTAAGCAGGCGGGCCCCAAGGCATGGCTACGAGACGCAGCGTCTCATCCCCTGTTCTCAGGGAGCCATGGTTACATGCATAACCTGAGACGTTCCCTTTCGAAAGGTAACTCGAGCTGTGTCTGAACGCTAGGGGAATGATATACCCACGCCGCCATGCTGAGGGGAGTGCATGCCAACGTATGGCAGTGACAACTGTCAGAATCAAGCAATTTCAAATGAAACTCCAGACCCACTCACCCTACGGGTCACAAATGAGCTGTCAGTGACAGCGCTCCCAGCGGTCAAAGCCTCAGCTATAAGCTTCAAAGCGGCCTCCATATTTTACATATGAAGGCCTGCCAAGACCGCACAAAGGCCTGGAACCAACAACTTCAACAGAAGGGGTCCCTTTTTAGGGAGCGTGGCTAGGGGGCCTGAAGGCACCCCAGCCAGTCACTTCTCAAGGGAACGAAGTCAACCCCGAATGCCACCTGGCTTCTAGCTGAACTAGTAACCTAGTCTGCCAACAACCTGTCTGTTTGCTCAGAAACAGAGTCTCTAGACACAGAAGTCTCATGAAGAGACATCCAGAAAGAGGGACTGCAGAAAGGGCAGTAGACCAACTCAGACCGATCTTAGAGACGGGCATCCTGGAGAGCAGGACTCAGCGAAGTGCTATTGACCCTTGCAAGCGGGGGGAGTTACTCTGCTCGATCCTAGGATCTAGGATCCTAGGCCGTGCACTCTAAAAAGGAACCCTCGTGAGGGGAATGCTCACAGCCTAGGGCTGATCTAACTGGGAGGCCTCAAGAGAAGGCTTCAACCTCTGACTAGACTTAGGAAGCCAAGTACTCAAACCCACCCTCAGAATGAGGAGAGTACAAGCTCGACCTATTAGGTCGACTAGGCTATAGGCTAGAATACGAAGGTGAGCTAGGTTAGCCAAGCCAGCAACACGTAGTAGCGTGTGGTCTCAGGGAGGCCAGAAAGGCTAACCACCTGACAACAAGACCTTGCTGACCGATACCCAACTGTTGGGGACTCGCATCAGGGAGGCCAACAGTGGCCAACTACCTGGTATCGAGTCTTGACTGGCAGAGAAGTCACCATACTGTGGGGAATTCACCTTCAGAGGGGCCTACTAAGGCTAAACATCTCAATGGCAAACGTTCACTGGCTGAATGTAGTCATTGCTAGCTGCCATGTGCCCGCTTATTATGGGCTGGCTCTCAGGGAGGCCTGCTAAGGCCAACTACCAGATAGCAAGTCTAGCTAGCTGTCCAAAGCCTGCAACCATGGGCTCGCCCACAGGGAGGCCTGCTAATTCTCAGAGCGGCCAACAATCTGAAAACAAGCAATAGCTGGTTGCCAGATACCCACGCTGCTGGGGACTCGACCTCAGGAGAGGCCTGCTAAGGCCTAGAATCTGAAGCAAGCCCATGCACCTCTACCAGAAACCCCAATACTGCTGGGGGACTAGATTCCAGGGTGGCCCGTTAAGGCCAGCTGCCTGGTGGCCAGTTCTATGTGGCTAAATACACTAAAAAGTACCCACACAATAGGGAACTCGCTCACAGAGAGGCCTCCTAAGGCCTACTTATCCAAAAACAAGTCATTGCTAGCTGCTAAGAACCCCAAACCATACAGGTTTTGCCCACAGGGAGGCCCACCATGGCCTGCTACCTGACAGCAAATTCCTGCTAGCTTTCACATACCCAAAGTGCTGGGGACTCGCTCACAGGGAGGCCTGCTAAGGCCAGCTACCCGGAGCGTGTCTTGTTGCTACAACATCCACACTGATGGGGGCTCGCCACAGAGAAGCCTGCTAAGGCCTACTATCTGACGGCATATCAAAATAGCTACCAGAAAACCCATTTACTGGGGCTGTTAACAGGGAGGCCTATTAAGGCCAGCTACCTGACAGCGCATGTGCTGACTGCTAGGGGCCCATCATGGTGGGGACTCACTCTGAAGGGAGGCCTGTTAAGGCCTACTACCTTATAGCAAGTCTAGTAGCAGAGATAGTTTTACTATTCAAACAACGCCTGGGACCTATCACATCGCCAACGAGCGGTGTACTCAGTAAAAGCACTTTTTACCCTTTAAGCAAGGGGAGTACAAACATACGCCAACATGCCCTGCAGGAGGCCTACCTGGGCCGACTACTCCCGATGAACACAGGCGTCAGCTCGTGGCAATGCTGAGCTGCAAGGGAGCGAACTAAATGACCAGCCCGTAGTGAAGGTCAAATACTGCTTGACCTGAGCCACAATGGTGCAGGGCAGATAAAACAGAGCTATAAGTGAAGCACTCAGAAAACACCTTGTTTTACAAGGGAGTACTATCTGCCTGATCCTGAGAAGTACCAGGGTGGAGGCCAACCACCAAGACTCTACTCATGACAGAAATGATATCTGTACAAAAGACCCAGGGGAATGAGGGCCTTTCATAGAAAAGCTACCCACAATCAACCCAGTGCTTGAATGTCTAGTACAGCGGGCTTAAGAGGAGCCTAGCGAAGTCTACCAGAGCTCAACTTCTGAAATGCGGGCCGCAGCAAAAGCATTTACTAATCACAAAATAGAAAAATGAAACTCATCTACTCTGCCTCTACACCAATCTGCACTATGCAGAAGGGGGGGCGGGCCTTGGCCAGATGACTCTCAAATGAGAGGAGGCCAGCACTAGGGATACAAAAGGGAACCTACACTTACCTACACTCAGGGGTCAGAGGCAGGAATATTCAACAGACCGCCTTCACTATCCCTAGTACTAGCCTAGGACAGCTATCAGGGTGGCTTGGGTGAGGGCCAGCCCATAACGCATAGATCTACCTGGCGCTCCTCAGAGCAGCGGCCTCTACAGAACAACTCTCAGCTGAGAGGAGGCAAAATCACTCAAAATGACACCGCTAAGGTGGCTAAAATTACCATAAAAGTAATTTTACTATCCTAAATTAATCTTAGGATGAGTGACACTAACCAGGTAACAATGTCAGGCAGCCCCGTAGGCCGACGCTAGACATTTAATCTATCTGAAGTCAAAGTGCTCGTCTCTTTGCAAAAACAACCCTCCAAAGAAATACATTAGTATTTTAAATAGATACAAGACCTGGTAACAGTTCTACCAGCGGCCACAGGGTGGCGACCTCCACCATGGAAACGTGGTGTGTTCCACCCTACAAGCCTGAAAGGGTCTTCTTACTATCAAAGCCAAAGGCAGACCATCAGAATCATAATACTCATTATTGGCCCAGCCACAGGCCTGAAGTAAGAAGCGCCTGGGGTTAATAAAGAACGGAGCCTTCTGGCCCTGTCCGCGGCCCTCCTGTCAAGACGGGCCAGGCCCAACCTGTCTGGTTGAGGACTCCGACCTCAGCAGCATGCATGTCTTGAATGCCGCTGGTCTAAGTCGCTCAGCAGGTCAGTCTGGTGCGCCTGCCACACAGCCATCATGTGCAGAGCAGCACCAGCCTGACCCGCTGCCGCGCATGCCCTTCCATTCAAGCGAGATGTACTTTAAGGGGCTTAGATTGCAGAGTCTGAGTTTTCAGTGTCGATGTCTGCTCTTTTTTTTTTTTTTTTTTTTTTTTAAAACAAGAAAACTGCTAAATAATAACATTTATTAATATAATTATTATTACCAGTCGGTGGCATCGACACATACCCATATTCCTTCCACAAACCCTACACAGGGAACAGTGGTCTACAAAGAAAATACTTTAGTATTTAAATAGTAACCAGACCTCAAACAGTTCAACCTGCAGCCACAGGGTGGCGACCTAACACCATGGAAAACGTGAAGGTCTACCACTCTTTTCAAGCCTAAAAGGGCATTATATATTTTTTTCAAAATATGTCTTGGCATTCTTCCATGCCCCATCAACCTCAGTATGCAGGTCAGGAAGGAATGGAAAGCTCACTTGAGCTGTAGGATTATGCCCAGAAAGAAACCGATCATCATGCCTTTTCGAATGCGCGCGGTCTCTCTCCTAACGTGCTGCCATGGCAACTGTAATCTGCCGGCAGTGCGTTCCATAATCTACAACAGCTCAGCATACGTGGGACAGGGTGGCTGAGAGGATTCAGTAAACTCACCCTCTCTATCCTCCTTGACTGGAAGTGCACTCGCACTCTCAACCTGTTCGGCAAGCTCCATCTGAGAGCCCCGTGATCTGAGTCTCCACTCTGCCTCAGCGCGAGCGGGACCCGAACCACCAGGTCCAGATGCTGAGCTCTCTTCCCTCGAAAAGAGAGCCAGACAAGAACGGAGCGTTCTTAACTTAGGAAAACGCTACAGTTTGCACAGGCAACTCCCTCGAGAATTCCCAGTGCGTGCTCTTCCCCCAGACAGAGAACGCACAACTCGTGTGTGTCATCTGGTGTCAGGTAACGAGGACATGGATCCACACACTTATTAAGCCTACTAAATACTCTGTGTGTTTCATAATTGCCACGATAGTGTTTCACACAAAACAGTCCCTGAAGACGAAAAGAGGATGACATGTTATCTGGGCGCCCCTTATATACTTGTGGGTTGCATTGTTATGATGTCATGGGCTGTCGCCGGTCAATATGATATTGCCGAGATTGGATATGTGTTTCAGACACCGGTTCCCGCGGAGGCAGTTCCCCTAGCATTCAGACGCAGCTCGAGTTCCCTTTTGAAAGGGAACTTCGGGAGGGAGCGGAGCCTAAAATAACAGACAGAACACAGACTTACAGTGCTCAGCATAAATGAGTACACCCCCTTTGAAAAGTAACATTTTAAACAATATCTCAATGAACACAAAAACAATTTCCAAAATGTTGACAAGACTAAGTTTAATATAACATCTGTTTAACTTATAACATGAAAGTAAGGTTAATAATATGACTTGGAGAACAAAAATTTTCAGTTTTACTCAAATTAGGGTGATGCAAAAATGAGTACACCCCACTGAAAGTCTCTGGAGCAAAGCTAAATTTTAGACTACAAATGTCTAATTTAACAAGAATTCAACCACAAGTGAGTCTAATTATTCATTACACAGGTATCCAGCAGACAGTTGACTATAAAAGGGTGTTTAAACCCCTTCCCATTTCATGCTGTCAGCAATGGCACCACATGATAAAGGAATGTCACAAGACCTGTGAAAGAAACTAATTTCTTTACACCAGAAAGGTGAAGGCTACAAGAAGATCTGCAAAGCTTTACTTATCAGTCAGAATACTGTAGCAAAAGTGGTACAAAAATTTAAAAAAGATGAAACTGCAACCATCTCACAGTGATGTCCAGGTCGTCCACAGAAGTTAACGACGTTAAGAACGAAGTTAAGAACCTCGATGCAAGTTCTGCAGTTATCTAAAGAAGTAGAAAGCCAAACTGGGGTGACTATTTCCCGTGACACAATATGGCGTACACTGCAGAGGAATGGCATGCATGGGTGCCGTCCACGAAAGAAGCCTCTCCTAAAGCCCAGGCACAAAAAAGCCTGCCTAGAGTTTGCCAGGGCCCATGCTGACAAAGATGAAGACTACTGGGACTCTATACTCTGGAGTGATGAGACCAAGATAAATGTTTTTGGAACTGATGGCTTCAAAACTGTATGGACCATATGCTCACAACCCCCCAACCACAAACTGATGGTGAAATCTGAATGAAAAAAAGTATACTGGAAAGACGGAAAGACAATAGGACATAATGGAAAGGAGCAGCATATCCCTCTGAATAGCAAACTGGAGGCAGCATGCCCCTTACAGGAGGGAAGTAGCAGTAAAGGGGTGCTCTTCTGTTACAAGCATCTGAGAAGAGCAGCATGCCCCTTAGAGAAGGAGAGTAGCAGCAAAGGGGTGCTCTTCTTACAAGCAGCTGAGGAGAGCAGCATGCCCCTTTAAAAGCAGTTACCTGAATGAGCTTAAGACAACAGCATGTGGCCAATACCCAAAAAGCTTAAAGTCCCTGTGAACCGGAAGTTGCAAACAACTTTTCTCCAGTGTTGTGATGTAGTGTTGTCAAAAGTACCAGTACTTTGATACCAAGTTGGTACTGAAATTTTGAAAATGTGACGATACCAGCATTTCTGTAGTACCGGGAGTACCGAGTATCCGGGTATATTCGGTACCCACTGATAGGGCTGTGCCAGTATTTACGTGAATATGACACGAGTGAAGCACAAAGCTTTGTTTACAGAAGAAATAGGCTAATAGGTTAGCAATTAAATGTGACATCACAGCCATTGAAACATTTTGGTTCATGTCGAACGAGAGAGGTACATCAGTCCATACTTTTAAGCTTTGTCGGCTTTGTATTCTGTTTTGCGAATCGCGATCTGGTCACCTGATTAACAGAGAATTTAACAATATTCCAATAGTTATTCCACTGAACATGGAATCTGTTTCTTTAACCAAATCTTCACTCATGCAGAGGATTATAAACGTTTCTTCCTTTAGTTCGCTTTTAATTAGGCCTATTATATTCGCATTCTTTACTGTGGTAAAGTAGAAAAAAACACCGCAGGACAGAAACCTTTTTGCTTGCACGTCAATTTCTATTTAACACAGTTTGTGCTTGTTATTAGGCCTAGACTTTATAAGGCGCGTCAAGTTTATTTGTATAGCGTGTTTCACACACGCCGGTGATTTTTAGTTTCGCTTTCTCTGACAGCGCAAAATCAAACATAGCCTGAATGTCTGAAGATAAAACTAGCTCTTCAGACCTTTTACACCAAGTGTCAGTTGCTTGTAACATCAGGAGATAATGAAGATATTATTAAAGATATATTAATTAAGAAGATATTATTAGATATTAGAAGATATTATTAATGGTCTCTTTCCTGCTCGTGTCCCACATCCCTCTCAAAGCGCAGAGCGGTAGGCTATATGACGCATCTTTGTGTGGAAATAAAAAACGAATGTTCTTTAGAATAATACTTAACTTTCTTATTATTTAGGTTACCATTATTTACTGATATTTATTTCATAGTTTTACAGGCTGTAGTGTGTCGTTTCACTGAAGGAATAGCTAAAATAAACATGCACGTCTGTTTCAAAATGGATGTTTGAGCATTTGTTTATTTAATTTTTTTATATTTCAAAATTTTTTTTTATATTTCCAAACATACACACACGCTCCAAATATTTATATGTATGATTACCATCAAATTTAATATATTTTTAAAAATAGGCTAGTTAAATAAAATAGTAAAAGAGTTCCAACAGATTTTCTTGTGGTACCGAAATTGGTACCAAGAACCGTAAAATTTTACTGGTATTGGTACCGACTACTGGAATTTTGGTACCGTGACAACACTATTGTGATGTATTTCCAAGTGAAACTGAATATTGAACAGAGGGCAGGGTTTTAATTTAACGCTCCTCCTCTCCATCTCTGGCTCATAGCAGACTAACGTTTGGAGGGGAGTGGTTTAAGCATTTTCAACCAAGCGGCAACCTCCCCCAGTTTCTCTTAAAGCCAATACGGAAGTGACTTAAACTGCAATTCATCGACTGGTCGCTAGGGACAGGCTCCAAAAGAGAGCAGAATCTCATTGACCCCCATGTTAAAATGCCCAACTTAACAGCAGAAAAAAACATGTTTACAGCTGGTATAAATTGTGGATCTATACTGCTAATTTTGCCCTTTATGACAACTCTGAGGGGGGTGAATTTTTTTATAACTCATCTGTTTAAATTATATTAAGCCTTAAAGTTCTGCATAATTAAGGGCGTGGTCACTTGAGTGACAGGTCAATTGCCGCTGCTGTCTGTGAGCCGTCACTTTACCTCAGCTAATTCCAGCTGCTGAATTTGGCATCTCTGCCGTGTTTGTGCTTTTTTCGGGATTATTTTATACAATTATAAAATAATAATATATACAATTATAAAATAATATGGCTTGCTGCGTTAATGGTCAAGACTCGAGACAGATGTGCGTCTGTGTAGATGTGCACGCATGCGGAAGATAAACCAAACACACGTTGGATCGTGGCATTGGCTAAAAGTTTTGTTCGTGAGATTTACTACAGTGACAATGGCAGGAGGATATAAAACGCCGACAGCACTGCTTGGATATTATAACTAAAACTGCTGCATTTTGAAAAAATATACTTTGGACGTGGGCTCATTTATTTGTGAGATATATACGATCACATACAGTTTTACAACATAAATGTTGCTCAGGTTGCATAATTTCTTGAAGAACGATGATAGAGAGCAGATCATTCAAAAGAAATGTGATGCAAACAATGGATAATATCAATATTTCATGGATTTAACGCTTTTGTGGACAAAAAGTACAGTTTTTTTGTTTTTCAATGGACACTCGGACATTTTACCCAAGTGCCATGGATTGGATTCATCTCACGATCGCTATTTCATTATAAAGGTATGGAGTCCTGTTTGATTTTTCGTGTTGTCATTTGCACACCCTACACAAATTACAATTACTGGTGCTGGAGTATCTATATCATAAAAAAGACACCGTAGATTGACAGTAAACCTTTAGAACTTTCTAATGATATAACTTATCTTTATTAATATTTTAGATAGTATCTAAGATAGATAGATAACTCCTTTGCCTGCTAACATGATCACATCGCGCTAGGCGGGCATGGTTTCAGCAACCAGGCACCTCAGTTCCAACAACGTCCCGCCTCTTTGCCCATTTTCAGTTATCCTGGAGTGACGTGCGGTGACGCGCTGCTAAGATGGCAGCGGCCTCATTTTCGCTTCAAAAATGCTCTTCAGAAATCTACGGGTGACATCACGGTAGGGCTGTAGTCAAGTCCACCTTTGTCGAGTCCAAGACAAGTCCAAGTCCAGGACTAGTCGAGACCGAGTCAAGACCGAGTCCAAAGAGGTTTGAGTCCAAGTCAAGACCAAGTCCAAATGAGACAGTCAAGACAGAGACAGAAAAAAAAAAAGAATCCTCTTCAAGACCATGTACATAACTATTGATAATTTATGTGGTGCGAGAGACAGCATATCTTCTATTCTAAGATAATCATTTTGCATTATTATTTGTAATGATCAAAAAGCATGTGCAGAGTAGCAACACTGTAGGATCAAATTAGGCCATTTTATTTACTTTAGGTATAGCAGTTTCACTAAAGTCACATAAAGCTGAAGTGCAACTTCACATTTTCAGTCTTTATTATAGTGTAACTATCACATTTTGGGCTACCAATGGAAAATGTAAAAAAATACACAGGTGTCAAAAAAAAAAAAAAAAAGACATGTTCCCATTCTTGAACTTATTACTTGTCCTAAAGAATCCATAGTAGGCCTACAAAGTAACTAAAATAATAAACTAGTGGGTTTTTTTTGTAATGACGATGACTTAAGTCATCGTGAATTAAGATGAATTAAGTGTGCATATTAGCTGCCTGCTTGTTTTTAAATTCACTACAGCTGTAGTTCCCAAATATTTTACAGTCGCGTACCCCCTGAGGCATTTAACATTCTTCTGCATACCCCCTCTCTTCCACTTAGAGAAAAAAAAAAAGAAATGCTTACAGAGGTTATAGATCCTCTTCTTAATATCGTCAATTCATCTTTATCACTAGGACATGTACCAAAAACTTTTAAGCTGGCTATTATTAAACCTCTTATTAAAAAACCACAACTTGATCCTAGAGAATTAGTCAATTACAGGCCGATCTCAAATCTCACTTTTCTGTCAAAAATACTAGAAAAGGCAGTATCATCACAACTATGTTCCTTTTTAGAAAGAAATAGTATCTGTGAGGATTTCCAGTCAGGATTTAGACCGTACCATAGTACTGAGACTGCTCTCATTAGAGTTACTAATGATTTGCTCTTATCATCAGATCGTGGTTGTATCTCTCTATTAGTGTTACTGGATCTTAGTGCTGCATTTGACACTATTGATCACAATATTCTTTTAAATAGACTCGAAAATTATGTTGGCATTAGTGGAATTGCATTGTCATGGTTCAAATCATACTTATCTGACCGTTATCAGTTTGTAGTAGTAAACGAAGAGATGTCATATCGATCACAAGTTCAATATGGAGTACCGCAAGGCTCAGTACTAGGACCGTTGCTGTTCACTCTGTACATGCTACCCTTGGGAGATATCATTAGGAAGCATGGCGTTAGTTTTCACTGTTACGCTGATGATACTCAGCTCTATATTTCTTCGCGCCCTGACGAAACTTACCAATTCACAAAATTAACGGAATGCATAGCTGATATAAAAAATTGGATGACCAGTAATTTCCTACTACTAAATTCAGAAAAAACAGAGATTCTAATTTTTGGACCAAAAACTTCTTCACGTAATAACCTAGAATACTGTCTAACACTTGATGGCTGCTCTGTTAAGTCTTCGTCGTCAGTTAGGAACCTGGGTGTGCTCTTTGATACCAATCTTTCATTTGAAGGCCATGTTACTAGCATCTGTAAAACCGCATTCTTCCATCTTAAAAATATATCTAAACTACGACATATGCTCTCAATGAAAAATGCAGAACAGTTAGTTCATGCGTTCATGACCTCAAGGCTAGATTACTGTAACGCTTTACTGGGTGGTTGTTCTGCTCGCCTGATAAATAAACTACAGCTCGTACAAAATGCAGCAGCTAGAGTTCTTACTAGAACTAGGAAGTATGACCATATTAGCCCAGTTCTGTCAACACTGCATTGGCTTCCTGTTAAACATCGTATAGATTTTAAAATCTTGCTAATTACTTACAAAGCACTAAATGGTTTAGCTCCCCAGTACCTGAGCGAGCTCCTAATTCATTATAGTCCTTCACGTCTATTGCGATCTCAGAATTCAGGCCAGCTGATAATACCTAGAATATCAAAATCAACCACAGGCGGTAGATCCTTCTCCTATTTGGCACCTAAACTCTGGAACAATCTTCCTAGCATTGTTCGGGAAGCAGACACACTCTGTCAGTTTAAATCTAGACTAAAAACGCATTTCTTTAACCTGGCATACACATAACACATTACCAATTTATATTTTCAAATCCGTTAAAGGATTATTAGGCTGCATAAATTAGGTCAGCCGGAACCGGGAACACTTCCTATAACACCTGATGTACTCGTTACATCAGAAGAAGAATGGCATCTACGCTAATATTAGTCTTTCTGGTTATCCCGAGGTTCACCGTAGTCAACCGGATCCGGGTCGTATCCAGGTGAGACCAAGGACCTGCGCCTTGACACGACCACAACGCAGCCCTGAAGTATCAGCAGAGATTGAGTCAACTAGATCATCCACTGTGAGGGCCTCATCGACACGACAGTCACGACACAGTTCCTCAACAACCGTCCATACCGGCGTGATGAATACGATCCTCAATTGGATGGAACTGGAATAAATACTTTGAATGTTGCGATCCTATTGGACTTACGATGGCAACCTGAATCGTAACAAAGCACTGTTGGCCAGAGGAGAACTGGCCCCCCGACTAAGCCTGGTTTCTCCCAAGGTTTTTTTCTCCATTTAAACACCTATTTGCCACTTGTCTGCCACCTGATGTCACCTGATGGAGTTTGGGTTCCTTGCCGCTGTCGCCTTTGGCTTGCTTAGTTGGGGACACTTGACATTTGATATTCAACAGTGCTTTGATCTGCCTGCATTGACACTATTCTTTAAGAGCTGCTGTGCAGCCAAATAATGTACCAGTTATCAATGTAAAGCTGCTTTGACACAATCTACATTGTAAAAAGCGCTATATAAATAAAGGTGACTTGACTTGACTTGACTTAGACTGCTGCAGTCACACCTTTTCCATTAAGGGACAATATTTTCGCCCTTAAACTGATTGTGCATTAAAGTGTTTTTTTTTTTTTTTTTTTTTTTTAAACCTTTATAAATACCTTTATAAAATGAATAATGTTTTAAATTAAAAATGTCCAAAAGAGAAATAAGCAATGATGTTAAAACGAGTGATACTTTTAAATTTTAAATTAAAACCACCAGTAGGTGGCGGAAAGTCACTGTCTAAATGAGTGAGTCATCGAGTCATTCATTCATTCATTCAGTAACGAAGCAAGTGGCAGTATTTTTGAAAGGGTAATTGAATCATTGACTCTCATGTTTTTTTCACAGCCACAGATTCGTTCACGAAACATTGATATGAGACAGTTCTGCTGTGGCTTTCAGTAAAAGTCAGTAATAAAATAAGAACAAATAAAAAAAATGCAAACAACAGCACAAATAAATGCAATAGAATAGAGAGCTATGAAACTAAGTTTTTCAGGTTAAGTAGGTTTTTATTCAGTAAGAAACAAATTAAAGTAATCAAATGTAAAATAACACATCCAGTGTTATTTTACATTGGTTACCTTAATTTCTGTAGTCTTTATTGTAATTATTAAATACAGATTCATTCTTACCATTAAAGTTATAAACGTATTCAGTCAAGAGCAGAAAGGGATTTTCTTTGTCTTTTGCTTTTTAAATAACATGACAGACAGCAGCAGGAATATTGGACTGCTGTCCCTTAAAGAGTTTATTAACGGACCCAATACTGTTACACAACATGCGTTTTCTTTCTTAGCTATTTAACGATCCAAAACTGACTGTGTTTATCTGAATAATTGCCAAGACGGGCATTTTGACATAATTTTGTATGTATTTGGCCTTTTAAGCGCAGTAAGACACTCATTTTGGTACTTGTGACTCTGTTTGACTTCTGTCTCTGTTTTGGCTTGTTCGCTTCACTAATATAGATCAGTGGTGCGCGCGCTTTTGGTGTGAGTGCGAAACCTGCGGGAATGAATAAAATTATGCGCAATAGAGACAGAGCACATTTAGGCCACGCCCACACCGGGGGTGGGGGGGGGGCAATCCAACCGTCTCCATTGACTTTGTACTGCGTGAGGCTGCCTCCTTGTCATTTCTGACTCATAACAAAAAACAGAACAATGCCTTAAAGCTGCTGTGTGACAAGGTGTACAGCAAACAAGCTAAAAAACCCAGAACTAAGTTTTTATAAGCTACCGAACCGTAAAAGCCAGCCTTTAAGGAGACAAAAGTGGATACAGGCAATAAGACGTGAAGCATCAGCAGGAAGAATGGGTAAATTTTGGGATCCTGACACTCAGTATGCCTCAGTAAGCCTACGTGTGCAGTAAACATTTTGTCACTGTTAAGTCAAATATCCAAATGTCAGTTTTATATATTATATTTCCTGTCGCTGATTACATTACCCTCCAGTGGGCATAGTTCTCATAGTAATATGACATGTTGCGCTCTGTCTCAATCGCCTGTATCCACTTTTTTGTCCTTAAACTCTTGTTTTTTGGGTCGACAGCTTATAAAAACTTCTGGGTTTTTGTTTTTTTAGCTTGTTTTCTGTACACCTTGTCACATAGCAGCTTTTAGACATTGTTCTGTTTTTTGTTATAAGTCAGAAATGACAAGGAGGCAGCCTCACGCAATACAAAGTCAATGGAGACAGTTGGATTATTTTCCCCCCCGGTGGGCGTGGTTTTCAGATTATGACGCGTGTCGCTCTGTCTTTAGAGACCTTATGCGCCAGAGAAACAAGCGCGCCGCCATCTTTATAATATTGTCTTTGAACTTCCGCTTTTGCGGTAGCTCTGTATATTTCTATGGCATCGCTGTTGAAGAATAATTAGCTGGTGAAGTGGATTTACTTGTTGTAGAGTTAATTAAAGTTATCGTGAGCATTGTAATGTTTAAAGCAGATGTCTTAACCATAGACTGTAAAAAATATGGACGTAGTGTCCGTGACATCACTCGTAGATTTCTGAATAGCATTTTTGAAGCGCAAATGAGGCCGCGGCCATCTTAGCTGCGCGTCACCACACGTCACTCCCGGATAACTGAAAATGGGCAAAGAGGCGGAACGTGGTTGGAACCGAGGTGACTGGTTACTGAAACCACGCCCGCCTAGATCGACATGATCATGTTAGCAGGCAAAGGATTGATCAATCCATCTATCTAAAATATTAATAAAGATAAGTTATATCATTAGAAAGTTCTAAAGATTTACTGTCAATCTACGGTGTCTTTTTTACGATATAGATGCTCCAGCACCAGTAATTGTAATTTGTGTCGGGTGTGCAAATAACAACACGCAAAATCAAATGGGACTCCATACCTTTCTAATGAAATAGCGATCGCGAGATGAATCCAATCCGTGGCACTTAATTGGGTAAAATTTCCATGAGTGTCCATTGCAAAACAAAAAACAGTATTTTTTTGTCCACAAGAGCGTTAAATCCATGAAATATTGATATATTATCCATTGTTTGCATCACATTTCTTCTGAATGATCTGCTCTCCATCATTGTTCTTCAAGAAATGATGCAACCTGAATAGCTAGCGTTTATGTTGTAAAACTGTATATGATCGTACATTAGACTCTCACAAACAAATGAGCCCACATCCAAAATATAATTTTTCAAAATAGTGTAGCAGTTTTAGTTATAATATCCAAGCAGTGCTGTCGGAGTTTAATATTCTCCTGCCATTGTCATTGTAGTAAATCTCACAAACAAAACTTTAAGGCAATGCCACGATCCAACAACTTGTGTTCTGTTTATCTTCCGCATGTGAGCACATGTACACAGATGCAAATCTGTCTCGAGTCTCGACGATTAAGGCAGCAAGCCATATTATTTTATAATTGTATAAAATAATCCAGAAAAAAGCACAAATACGGCAGAGATGCCAAATTCAGTGGCTGGAATTAGCTGAGGTAAGTGACGGCTCACAGACAGCAGTGGCAATCTACCTGTCACTCAAGTGACCACGCCCTTAATTATGCAGAACTTTAAGGCTTAATATAATTTAAATGGATGAGTTATAAAAAAATTCACCCCCCTCAGAGTTGTCATGAAGGGCAAAATTAGCAGTATAGACCAAAACCACAATTTGTACCAACTGTAAACATTTTTGTTTCTGCTGTAAAGTTTGCCATTTTAACATGGGGCTCAATGAGATTCTGCTCTCTTTTGGAGCCTGTCCCTAGCGGCCAATCGATGAATTGCAGTTTAAATTCACTTCCGTATTGGCTTCATTAGAAACTGAGGGAGGTTGCCACTTGGTCTTAACAAATGTCAGTAGACCCAGAAGATTTTCAAACGAGCAGTTCATTCATAAATGCGTAAGATCGCTGTGGAAATACAAACCGGAAGTCAAAAGACAACGAGCGCAGCGCTGAAAAGGGGCGGGGCTACATAAGGTCTATACAAGCACTATTAACTGGAGCGAATGAGACGAGTGTGAGAGAGAAGGCGCCCGTGCGAGTGTGTGTCACTTCACCGTCGGAGAGAAGAGAGCAAGAACGCGCAGCTGACGTTATTGCCTGTGCGGCGCCGCTGGTAACAACGGATCGGCCCGGAATCGGAAAGAAGTGAGACTGACTTGCTGGACTCGGTCGAGACCAACTAGAACTTTTGGCGAGACCAATGATCAAGTCCGAGTGTAAATACCAACGAGTCCGAGACAACAGAAAAACGTCTCGAGACCGGACTCGAGTACTACAGCATGGACACTACGTCCTTATTTTTTTTTACAGTCTATGTTTCAACCCAAGCCGTCAAACTGACGTCATCAGAGAAGGAACGCCATTCCAGACCGGAAGAAACTTTTCAGATTTTGATTAAAGATTACCACGACAAACAATTTGTTTCCTGTGTATTAACTTGCATGGATTAATTGTTCACCACAAGACTAGTAATATGCGCTAACAAAGTAAATTGGGTCAATTTTGATTTCATGACGACTTTAGGGAACAAGCTGGATAACCTTAAGAAGCAGATGCCTCAAAAATCATGTTGTCAATAACCTGATAGCATTCATCAAAACAGTGCTTCCCACAGATTTGAAATACATAGCTGTGTGGAAAATCCTTCTACCCACAGTACAAAAAAAAATTGTCAGAAGCTACCTAGTTAACTTCGAATTAATGAGAAATGAAATTATATGAAATGGAATTAATATAATTAATTGAAATTTGAATCAAATTAAATACAGTTGTGTAACCAAATAATAACCAGGGGGGAGTATACATTTTTTTTTACTTATTTATGAACAAGACCTAAATACACTCGGGCTCTTATTTTGAAGTGTGTATGCTTACTATTGGGAGCTGCTGATTCAAGTTTAGATGAGGTAGATAATAATATACGTTCTTAAGTTACAACTATTTACAATATTTTACAATACCATAAGTAAACTTCTGTCAATATTGAACAGCATTAGTCATATCAGCATAAGCAATCGCTTGGCATAAACGTGCACTATAGTAGGCTACATTGATTGCGAACCACTTAGAAGCAGTCTGAGCGCAGCGTGAGCAGGTAGAACGCGCAACAGCGCCACATTTAACTTTGAAACGTGCGGCGCATACATGAAATTATAGCCTTGAAATTTAATCACATCAGGTACCGCGATCTATGTTTTCCCATCCACAAAATGTGGGAAGCATATATGCTTGATTATTATACAAGCAAGTTTTATGACCTTATAATAATCTCAACATGATTTGTTTGTACTTTCAATAATTTAAATTTTAATCATGTCACTATTGCGTTCACATTAAGAAACTGCTTTGTAAAAAATGCATTTGCAATTTTATTTAAATTTGCCTTTCTTTGAGACTGAAATGAAAATGAAATGTTCACACTCTGAGAACACTTTTCAATAATGAAATGGTAAACCTGGGTTTCATTTTTATTTCTTTTCAATTTATTAATTTATTTAAAATGGGCAGAATCTGCCTTTCATATATATATATATCATAGTTTAGAAAATAGAGCATTCTTTACCTCAGTCTTGACGTGGTTGTCTCTGTAGCACAGGTGCTGTAAGTATGCTGCTGCATTAGCCTGCACAGATGGAAACTGATGCTGTAGCATGTGGATTACCTCCGACAGGTCTGGGTCACGCCATGCAAACTCTCTACAAACACACATTTACCCAATACAAAAAATTCACATGAAGCCAGGTTATGCTTTATCATTTTATTTTACCCCACCAGGAACAAATGACCTGCAGCTAATTGGACAGCATGTGATGTTTTCTACATTATTACACTTACCAATCCTTTTATTAATGATTATTTAGGATTCAGTCTTATTTTGAACAGTGTTGAGTGTAACTCATTACGAAGTAATTACTGTAATTTAAATAATTTTCCCTTTAAAAAGTAAAGTCAGGGATTACTCGTAATTTTTTAAATTTTTTAAATTTGTAATTTAAATAGTTACTTCTGATGTAATTGCATTACATACTCTATAGACTTTATAGAACACACACACACACACACACACACACAAACATACATACATACATACATACATACAGTGCACAGCATAAATGAGTACACCCCCTCTGAACAAATACAAAAGATGTATTTTCTTTATGATCACTAATACAATTCATGGAAAGATGGCAAAACTAAATTGTATTAAACATATACATAATAAAAACTGAGAAATATATGTCATTAATTGCCATAAAAAAAGTAAATTAGCCAATTTTGCTTAAATTAAAGATTGCAGAAATGAGTACACCCTAGATTTAATTCAACAAATGTATAATATTCTAGTACTTAGTATGCCCTCCGTAATTTTGAATATACTGCTCTGACCCTTCTTGGCACGGAGTGTACAAGTTCATGACAAATTGTCACATCTGTCCTGTTTAACTCCTGGATGATGAGCTCCTTAAATGCCCTGATCTTTAATGGGGAGTATTGCTCAACTCGTCTCTACAGAATCCCTCACAGGCGCTCAAGAGTGTTAAGATTGAGTGCAATACATGTCCACAGAAGGTTTTTCACCTTGGGAGAATGCATATCCTCATTGTCATGTTGAAAAAATGGCCAACAATGCAGGGAATGAGGAAAGGGTAACATCTTCTGTTTCAAGTTTGTGTATTAAATTACACAGTGGTGTGGGAATTCATGACAGCATTGATAAAGCACAACTCCCTCACACCTTCAGCACTCATACATCCCTATATAAGAGCTTTACCTCCACTGAACTTCACTGTGGGAACCAGGCACTTCTCACTGTACTCCTCCTCTAGCAACACCATAACATTTTGGATGCTGTTAGATCCAAAATGATTGATTTCTTCTTATGAGACCAGAGTATTGATTCCCAGAATCTATATTTTGTAAATATGGGCTTTGGAAATGGCTAACTGACTTTATTGTGCTTTGGCTACAGTAGGTAGTTCCAGTGAGAACAACAACTATGCATGTCATTTCTGCAGGCTGCATCTTACTCTGTGAGATAAACAGTCACTCTTTTCATAGCTTTTGCTGGCTCTGAGACACTCGCTTGGTATTTCTCCTGCTCTTTGTCTAGCAAAAAAATCCCTCATCACTAAATGAAAGCTTAAAATGAAGGCCTGATTATTTCAGGGGCCTTGTCACAAGTCCATTGTTTTTGAATTTCTGTGTTACTTTTGCTATATTTTCACACTTAAAACAATGATTTGGTAATCCTCTTGTACCACTGTCCTCTTTTGTGCTAAGAAATAAGTTTCCTGACAGTTCTCTTCCAAGTGGTTCCATTGCATTGCATTCCAGCATTAAGTCTGAGAAATGATTCAGTAGGCTATATAACACTTAATTGTCAAGAAATTACTTCTCGTTAAATGTTTTGGTTCAACATACTTACCTGTTGATCAAACATTGCCTTAAACTTACACCAGAATTTTTTTATTTAGTTTGATTTAGTAACTTTTAGGAGGGTGTACTCATTTTTGCTACACAACATTTTATCACCTTGATAAGAAAATCTTATTTTCCTGAAAAATTTTGACATGCTTCTTTGGTTTTTGATTAAGACTTGCTGGAACATTATATCTCTAAAGAACCCTAACATGTCTTCTAAGTAATTGAGTAATTGCTGACTTTCAGAAGTTTCAGAGGGGGTGTACTCATTTATGCTGTGCACTGTGTGTGTATATATATATATATATATATATATATATATATATACACACAGTAAAATAGTGAGTGTACAGCTTGTATAACAGTGTAAATTTGCTGTCCCCTCAAAATAACTCAACACACAGCCATTAATGTCTAAACCGCTTGCCACAAAAGTGAGTACACACCTAAGTGAAAATGTCCAAATTGGGCCCAACGTGTCAATATTTTGTGTGGCCACCATTATTTTCCAGCACTGCCTTGACCCTCTTGGGCATGGAGTTCACCAGAGCTTCACAGGTTGCCACTGCAGTCCTCTTCCACTCCTCCATGACGACATCACGGAGCTGGTGGATGTTAGAGACCTTGCGCTCCTCCACCTTCTGTTTGAGGATGCCCCACAGATGCTCAATAGGGTTTAGGTACCCTCAGCTTCTTTAGCAAAGCAGTGGTCGTCTTGGAGGTTTGTTTGGGGTCGTTATCATGTTGGAATACATGGCATTCATGGTTCCCTCAATGAACTGTAGCTCCCCAGTGCTGGCAGCACTCATGCAGCCCCAGACCATGACACTCCCACCACCATGCTTGACTGTAGGCAAGACACACTTGTCTTTGTACTCCTCACCTGGTTGCCGCCACACGCTTGACACCATCTGAACCAAATAAGTTTACCTTGGTCTCATCAGACCACAGGACATGGTTCCAGTAATCCATGTCCTTAGTCTGCTTGTCTTCAGCAAACTGTTTGCAGGGTTTTCTTGTGCATCATCTTTAGAAGAGGCTTCCTTCTGGGACGACAGCCATACAGACCAATTTGATGCAGTGTGCGGCGTATGGTCTGAGCACTGACAGGCTGACCCCCCACCCCTTCAACCTCTGCAGCAATGCTGGCAGCACTCATACGTCTATTTCCCAAACACAACCTCTGGATATGACGCTGAGCACATTCACTCAACTTCTTTGGTCGACCATGGCAAGGCCTGTTCTGAGTGGAACCTGTCCTGTTAAACCGCTGTATGGTCTTGACCACCGTGCTGCAGCTCAGTTTCAGGGTCTTGGCAATTTTCTTATAGCCTACGCCATCTTTATGTAGAGCAACAGTTCTTTTTTTCAGATCCTCAGTGAATTCTTTGCCACGAGGCGCCATGTTTAACTTCCAGTGACCAGTTTGAGAGAGTGAGAGCGATAACACCAAATTTAACACACCTGCTCCCCATTCACACCTGAGACCTTGTAACACTAACGAGTCACATGACACCGGGGAGAGAAAATTGCTAATTGGGCCCAATTTGGACATTTTTACTTAGGGGTGTACTCACTTTTGTGGCCAGCAGTTTAGACATTAATGGCTGTGTGTTGAGTTATTTTGAGGGGACAGCAAATTTACACTGTTATACAAGCTGTACACTCACTACTTTACATTGTAGCAAAGTGTCATTTCTTCAGTGTTGTCACATAAAAAGATATAATAAAATATTTACAAAAATGTGAGGGGTGTACTCACTTCTGTGAGATACTGTATATATATATATATATATATATATATATATACCCTTCAAATAATTTAGTCAGTTCAAGAATAATTTATGCAGTTTTATATTATGTTTGAAAGAATTAAATGAGCAGTTTCATGTCTATGCTTGTATTGTTCAACTGGTTGAGGTTGATATGAAGATCACTTTTTTGTTTCACAGACCGAAAAAGTTTACTAACCACCAATTTAGCTGTGATTCAGAAACATCACAAGCTGGCTTTGATGTACAGTAACTAGGACAAATGCTAGCAGATGGCCAAAACACTGTCTATAAAATCCATCGCAAGAGTGAACACTACAGCTTAAGTATAAAATTATGTGATTACAATCACACAGTGTAAACATGACAAAAAGCACAAGTGCTTGTTTGAACAAGTGCTGTGAGTGAGGTGTCAGTTAAGCTCTCTTTGTGTGTCTTTTGTACATTTCTGCTGATGTTAAAATAACAAATGTAAAAATCGCTGAGCTCTGGTAATTAGCATTAGTAGTGTCATCTACCTTGGGTCTTTCTGCATGCTGTCTACTGAAGGGGAGCATGTGGCATCATCATCCATGGGCTGACTTGTGTAGCTGGGATCAGAGGGCCAGCAGGGGGCAGACTGGTATGCTTCTGTGTATATGGTGTTTAAAGCATAGTTATTTCTTTGGCACGTCATGTTACTGCGCTGACTGGATTTACGCTGCAAGTTACTCATACCTGAAACACAACAAACAGCAGATGTTAAGATTTTTGTTTTGAACCTTGGATTCTCCGATTTATAGAGATCTATATAATCAGTATCCAGTGTTGGGCGTAACTAGTTACCTGCAATTTAATTACAAAGTAAATGTAACTGTAATCCGTTACAGTTACCTACTGAAAAAAAAAAATGTGTAATTAAATTACAATTACTTGTGAAAATATTAATGATTACAAAAGGGGTTACATCTGAATATTTTCTGTAAAAAGCTAGGATATGTTACAGTAATCACGTTATCATTCATTCAAGGGCTATTAAACCATTCAAGTGCGATAAGACAAAAATAAGAACTTAAATCTGTACTGGCTCGTGTCTGTGAATCTAGTGTCTGTGTGACAGACACAGACACACTCGTGCACACAGACAGCACTTGAACAGTACTTTTGCACTTGAACAGCCAATAACACACAGAATTATGACAAAATATCCACTTTGTTGAGTATCCTCATAAATTAGTTAAATAAAGTCTTAAATGACTGTAAAAAGTTGTGAGAAAAAAATGATGTGTGTAAGATCCGCGTCATGTGCAGCAGCTCTTAAAGGATTAGTTCACTTTCAAATGAAAATTACCCCAAGCTTTACTTACCCTCAAGCCATCCCAGGTGTATATGACTTTCTTTTTTCTGATGAACACAATCGGAGATATATTAATAAATATCCTGAAGCATCCAAGCTTTATAATGGCAGTGAGCGGGATCAATGAGTATGAGCTGAAGAAAGTCCCTCCATCCACATCCATCCATCATAAACGTACTCCACACAGCTCTGGGGGGTTAATAAAGGCCTTCTGAAGCGAAGCGATGCATTTGTGTAAAAAAAATATATTTAACAAGTTATGAAGTAAAATATCTAGCTTCCGCCAGACAGCCTTCCGTATTGAACTTACGAAAAAAACGGAACTGGCGTCGTGTCAGTAAAGCTTTTTCCGTAAGTTGAATAGGGAAGGCGTAGGACGTTAGCGTAAGCTTTTTGAACTGCGAGAGTTTTACACTTTCTTCGTAAGTAGAATATGGAAGGCAGTCTGGATATTTATTAATATATGTCTGACTGTGTTCATCAGAAATAAAAAAGTCATATACACCTAGGATGGCTTGAGGGGGAGTAAAGCTTGGGGTAATTTTCATTTGAAAGTGAACTAATCCTAATCCCTGACAGCAGCCATTATTGTTATAATCAAAGAACAAAAGACAAAGAGAAAATCACTCACTGCTCTTGACTGAACTTTTTTGTAGCTTTAATACAGATTAATCTATATTTAATTTATATTTTATGCAGTGAAGACTGTGAAGTGTTTGATAAATTTATTCAATTTCTGTATATTTTCAGCATGTTAGATAAAATATTTAAAATTTAGACTGTCTTTATGTTGTTTCTACATTAATTTGGAAATTAAATGTGAAATTATTACAATATTAACATATATTAAAAACTTTAAATGTTAGGTCCGATTAATTGTGATTAATTACAGAAAAAAATGTGTGATTAATTAGTTATTTTTTTTAATTGATTGGCAGCACTAGTTGAATAATATTAATTTGTTGCTTTGCCTGTTTTTGATGTACACGATGCCTACTGCCATTTAAAGACCATTTAGTAAAGCGATGCTTTTCTGATGCTTTTGATTGGTTCTCTTGATTGTATTTGCAGCGCACCACGTCTGCCAATAGGCTTGTTCGAGATGCATCGGCGCTGATGTCATTTTGATGTCATACACCGATTGGTCTGCGCAGCACCAATGCATCTTGAACAAGCCTAATTACATCAATCCACATTCCTGCTGAAAGCTTTAGGCTACAAACTGTCTGAGAAGTGCCACCATAGCGAGTGATAAAAATGCATTCCAGTGCTGGAAATTTAAAAATAATTTCATCCAGAAATCAGAAAAGGGTGCAAATATAACAGTTCAGTGCAAAATATGTTGCCAACTATTAAAACTCTATTGACTATTTCTTGTTATGATTTTAAATCTATATTTAAACTCAGAAGGATCTTAAAGTAAAAAGAGGTGCCAAAGTCTGATTTTGTGGGGCTGTGCTTTAAAATTAAATTATTATAATCTTCATTCAAGTGATGAAGGATTTTGAAACTCTGACAGTAATCAGTATTGAGGCTACTACTGTAAGGTTAACACTGCTTGGTTTAAATGTTTGCAAATGATTAACAGTTGAAAACATTCATTAGAAATTTAATCAAAAAGTAATCAAATGTAATCAGTTACATTACTTTAATAAATTAATTGAAATAGTTACACTACATTTTAAATAGGGTAACTTGTAATCTGTATTACATTTCCAAAGTAACCTTCCCAACATTGTCAGTATCAATAATCAATCTGTAATGTGTCTGTTGCTTAAGTTCCGTAGTCCCTTAACAAGCAGTTTATTGCTGACAGCCAATTGCTTTGTTTTATACTACCAGCAATTATTCAATTAATCTTCATAAACTATACCATTTGAAAGCTGAAAACCTTAAGATTTGTTTTCTTTTGATTTTGCTAAAATTAATCAGAGATTGTGTCATCTTTGACATGGATAGAATGAAAGGAACCAACAATTTGTTAATTAGGATGGCAAACCCCTTTCCACACCATGTGTGAAAAAGCTTCACTTCTCAGAGGTCCTACAACGCCTGCGAGAATTCCAGCTATTCCTGAAAGCAGAAAAGTGCACATTCCACCAGCCCTCTGTGACTTATGTCCACTCCTTTTTAGGCAATGGCCACCAAGGGGCCAATCGTACCCTATCACTGCTACAAGATCCCTTCTGGATCACACCCAGGAGTGGACCTTATCACGGATCTACCCCCATCTGATGGTAATACCTGTATCCTTGTAATTGTAGATAGAATTTCCAAGGCTCACTTTCTCTTAAGGGATTCCCCACTGCAACTGAGACAGTTGAATAAGAGCATGTAGGAGCAGATTACCGAAGTTGCCATCCACGGCACTATCTTGACACTTTGTTAAACCACGTATTTTGTAATTTTGGCCTTCCAGAGGACATAATCTCTGTGTTATGGTTACCAGTATGGTCCACAGTCACCAGCTCAGTACCCGTCTGCACTACATTTCCCAGCATCCCTCCTGATTCACACCTGCACTCTGTCAGCCATCACCACACCTGCCACAGATCACCTTCATCAGCACTCTCCATTTATATTGACATTCCCTTCACCTCTTCCTCTGGTCTCTTCAACGACAAGCTCTACTCACCTGAGATACCTACCTGTTGTTCCTGATTCCGTCTTCCGTCCTCCGTCTTCTGTCTGCCGTCTTTTGTTCCCCATTGTTGCCTGACTGGATCTTCAGTTCGCCTGTCGCCTTCACCGCTCACTACCTGCACAGAGAACACAGTATTACCGCCAGCTAAGTCTTCAGAATATCTATTATCAGCCTCATATCCTTAACTGTGTTGCATTCCCGCTCTGCTTCCCTCGCCTCTGCCAATAAAGACTTGTTATTATATCTTACCTCGTCTGTGCTCTTCTGTATATGACACTCTGATCGTGGGCCCCAATTTATTTCCGGAGTCTGGAAAGCCTTCTTCACCCTCCTGGGTGTTACCATGAGCCTCTAATCAGGATACCACCCTCAGTCGAATGGGCAGACAGAGAGGAAGGTACAGGAAATTGAACATTTCTTGAGAACCTTCTGCCACGATCACCAGAACTCCTGGAACTGACTTCTAGTCTGGGCTGAGTACCCATCAACCAGCAACTGGACTCATGGCCTTAGAGTAAATGTTCTGTTTCCATCCCCCTCAGTTCCTGTTGTCCGGGGAACCTTTGGACATCCCATCTGTAGACTATTGGTTCTGGCAGAGTGAGAGGGTCTGGGATGCGGCTCATCACCATCTCCAGCGGGCAGCACAATGCCAGAAGCGTGCCTGGAGGGCCAACACCGGAGGGCCAACACATCTACCCAGGCAGAAGGTGTGGCTCTCCACGAGGGACATCAAGCTGCACTTGCCCTGCAAGAAGCTGAGTCCCAGATACATTGGCCTCTTTCCCATAATCCGCCATATCAACCCTGTCACTTATCAGCTGCAATTACCTGCACATTATTGTATTCACTCTTCCTTCCATGTCTCGTTGCTCAAACCTTACCACTCTTCTGTGTCTGACTACCCCAGAGAGTTACAAATATGGTAGAACCATCACTTCTACCACTAAAGATTGCTTTATAAATAATCTTACTGATCAGTTTCATCTCCTCAGCATACCAGATAGCTTAGAAGAACTCGATGTTGCAACAGAAACTATTGACTCTCTTTTTTCCAGCACTTTAAACACAGTTGCTCCTTTGCGCTTAAAAAAGATTAAAGAAAACAGTAAAATGCCGTGGTACAACGAGCACATTCAGACCCTTAAAAGAGTAGCCAGAAAAATGGAGCGCAGCTGGATGAAAACAAAACCAGAGGTTTTTTGCATTTCGTGGAGAGAGAGCATGATTGTGTACAGAAAGGCCTTAAAAACTGGTAGATCTGATTATTTTTCAACCCTCTTAGAAGAAAACAAACATAACCCTAGGTATTTATTTGATACAGTGGCTAAATTAACAAGAAATAAAACTTCAACCCAAACAGCACAGCAGTAATGACTTTATGAACTTCTTTACTTACAAGATTGATAATATTAGATAGAAAATTATAACAATGCAACCGTCTACTACAGTATCACATCAGACAGTGATGAACTCCATTGAGATGCTTCCAGAGGTCATAGATCCTCTTCTTAATATCATTAATTCATCTTTGTCATTGGGATACTTCCGAAAATTTAAGCTGGCTATAATTAAACCTCTTATTAAAAAACCGCAACTTGATCCTACAGAATTAGTCAATTACAGACCAATCCTGAATCTACCTTTTCTGTCAAAGATACTAGAAAAGGCAGTATCCTCACAACTATGCTCCTTTTTTTTTTTTTTTTTTTTAGAAAGAAATGGTATCTGTGAGGATTTCCAGTCAGGATAAAGACCATTCTATAGTACTGAGACGGCTCACATTAGAGTTACAAATGATTTGCTCTTACCATCTGATCGTGGTTGTATTTCTCTATTAGTGTTACTTGAACTTAGTGTTGCATTTGACACTATCAACTACGACATTCTTTTGAATAGACTCAAAAATTATGTTGGCATTAGTGGAATTGCACTGGCATAGTTCAAATCATACTTATCTGACCGTTATCAGTTTGTAGTAGTAAACGAAGAGATGTCATATCGATCACAAGTTCAGTATGGAGTGCTGCAAGGCTCAGTACTAGGACCGTTGCTGTTCACTTTGTACATTCTACCCTTGGGAGATATCATTAGGAAGCATGGCATTAGTTTTCACTGTTATGCTGATGATACTCAGCTCTATATTTTTTCACACCCTGATGAATCTTACCAATTCACAAAATTAACGGAATGCATAGCTGATATACAAAATTGGATGACTAGCAATTTGCTACTACTTAATTCTGATAAAACAGAGATTCTAATTATTGGACCAAAAACCTCCGCACGTAATAACCTAGAATATTGGCTAACACTTGATGGATGTTCTGTCAAGTCTTCATCATCAGTTAGGAAACTGGGTGTGCTCTTTGATACCAATCTTTCATTTGAAAGCCACATTTCTAGCATCTGTAAAACCGCATTCTTCCATCTTAAAAATATATCTAAATTACGACATATGCTCTCAATGACAAATGCGGAACAGTTAGTTCATGCATTCATGACCTCAAGGCTAGATTATTGTAATGCTCTACTGGGTGGTTGCCCTGCACACCTAATAAACAAACTCCAGCTGGTCCAAAATGCAGCAGCTAGAGTTCCTTCTAGAACCAGGAAGTATGACCATACTAGCCTGGTTCTGTCAACACTGCATTGGCTCCCTATTAAACATTGTATAAATTTTAAAATCTTGCTAATTACTTACAAAGCACTAAATGGTTTAGCTCCCCAGTACTTGAGCAAGCTCTTAACACATGATAGTCCTTCACATCTACTGCGATCTCAAAATTGTGGCCAGTTGATAATACCTAGGATATCAAAATTAACCGCAGGTGGTAGATCCTTTTCCTATTTGGCACCTAAACTCTGGAACAATCTTCCTAGCATTGTTCGGGAAGCAGACCTGGCATACACATAACACATTATCTATTTCTATAATTCAAATCATGTAAATTGTTAGGCTGCATAAATTAGGTCAGCCAGAACCGGGAACACTTCCCATAACACCTGATGTACTCACTACATCATAAGAAGAATGGCATCTAAGCCATTCTTAGTCTCTCTCTGTTGTAGCATCTGGACCAATCAGACACACACACAAATTATTATTTATATTTGTGAATAATCCAGAAAACTCACTCTCCCAGGTTTGTGAACCATCCCCCAAAACTGCAACTAACTCCCAAATGCAGCTAACACCAGGTGTCTGGTTACAGGACACAGGAAAACTGATAAGACGTTTTACGACCCAAAGGAATTTGCAGAAAATCTTGACTCTCACTTAAATCTTGTTGAGAAGGACAAATAAACCCTTTTAATCCTACATATTCTATATGTATAACCACTTGAGAAATGTATAAACCTGTATCCAATTTTCACATTTTATGCTTTTCTTATCATAGATATTCCTTTTCTATGTATTAATTCAAACTCCTTTGGATTGTTTCAGTATTGCATACCAGGGTTAACTAAGATCACATGGGTCGCATGTTTGGTATCTATGGACTCCAACTTTTGTTTCCTATTTGTTAATTTATGTTACATGTTGCTAACTCTGTGACACATTAGTATTATAAGAATCTTAAAGGTTCTTCTCTTGAACACCCAATCCAATGTCTTATGCTAATATCCTGCTAGAGAACAAAGAGTCGTTAAAAAGTTCCCTCCAAAGGAACAACTCCTTATTGGCTTAGTCACCTCCAGAGGGTGTGACATCTTCACACTAAAAATCACTCATCACAAGATCACAGCGGTTCCTTTCTAAGAAATTCTGATGTGAAGATGATGCTGAACTAGAAGACGTCTAAAGACCCCCAAGCTTGTGCGAGTCTGCGGCCTTGTCTTTCCATTCACTATAGATCCTCTGAATTCAACTGGTTCTCTCTAATCAAGGCAATATCAGCAAAGATCAACGGGAGCCTGCACAAATTGCATCAGGACAGTTTAATTCAAATGGGCGAGACATGCAAGTATCAAACTTAGTCTCATTATTTGATACATTAAGTATCCTTACGCCTTAGAAGGGCGTGTTAGAACTAAACTGATGGTTTGCTCAAGGCTATTGATCAGCTGAATTTCAAACAATGCTATAACTTCTTGCTTTCCTGTATTCTGTTTCAGCTCTCTTTCCCTTGGTAAACTGCATGTATGTCTGTAAATGTTAGAGTAATTTAAGTCTTTAGTCTTCTTAATAAAGTCTTGTTCACGTCACATGTAAAGTTGTCCGTGTTTCATGCTCATATACTGGAGTCCCTAATCATGCAGATTTTGGCTACATGCTCTGAGTAGTACTGTACAGTAAGAATGTTATTTCCCATAACCCGGAAATTAACATTTCTTAGAATTAATAAACAATTAACGAAGTGTTCGCTTGACAAACAGGTTAATTGATTGTAATATTAACTTTACTAAATTAAGGTAACTTCTATTAACTGATCCAAATATTTATAATTAATTCTAACTAGTTATTATTAATTATTCATATTTCTTTTGAGCTAATTTACACTGTTTATCCCAAGGTTTACCGTAGTCTGCCAGATCCAGGCTGTATCCAGATGAGTTGAAGGACCTGCGCCTAGACAAGATGACAATGCAGCCCTGAAGTGTCAACTAAACTATCCCCTGCGAAGGCCTCCTTCCCTTCCCTTTCACTATGTATAGATAAAACGTTATCAAAATGATTCCAGTTCGCATGGATCCGGGAAACGGCTAATAATTCTGTATTATGCGGACCAGACCAGTAATTTGGTGATGTCACTTTGTAAAGAAAGACTAAGTGTCTGCGTACATACACATTCAAAGGTGCATACCTATAGACTAAACACATAAATGAACGGCAAGAACACATTAAAAGTCTTCTGTTTTCAGTTAAAAGGTGTCATTTAAGTGGCCCCTAAGTTAATAATTAATGATTTTTACAACGGAAGTGATTCAATCAAAAACTTACTTTAGCACGATGATAACTTTTTCCTAGAGCTGCTGTAAAGCCAAAACAATCTCTGTCCATTAATTTTCCTGTTATCACTGTGAAGCTGCTTTGAGTGAAAAGCTTATTGAAGTGAAAAGATATTGTGAAAAGCTCTATATAAATGAAGATGACTTGACTTGCACATTACTCAGACTCGACTAATGTGGACTCAAACCCAACCCTAGATGTTATACACATTTAATTATTTTTTAAATCTATTTAACTGTAAAATAATTTATTTTAATACAATTCAAAGTAAAGAGAAAAAGATTACAAAAGTTTCGGTAGGTGCATACCAACAGATGACCCGTAGAAAGCACTCTGCGGGCTGTAGTTCAGGTCTGCAGCTGTTTGGCCAAGGCTGTGATACAGGGGTCCCTGGAAGGTGCGGCCCTCATAGATAGGTCCAATATGGTGGTCAGGGGAAGTGACTGACCTCATATCAGCACATATTTGACTGTGTTGACTGGTGTTAGATGCTCGCACACCTGATGATGACAATAGTACAACACAAACAAGAGAGACCGTCAGTCATATACTTACTGACATACACTAATTAAATTCTGGTTCATATAAATCAGGGATGGGCAACTTTGGTTCTGGAGGACCACTGTCCTGCAGTGTTTAGCTCCAACCCTAATCAAACACACCTGAATAAGCTAATCAAGATCTTCAGAGTAATTACAAAGCTAAAGGGCAGGTGAGTTTTAATCAGTGTTGAAGCTAAACTCTGCAGGACAGTGGCTCTCCAGGACCTAAGTTGCCCATCCCTGATATAAATTATATATATATTATATATATTCACAGGAGAAGATAACAAAAAAGCCCACAGACAAGTGAAGCCAATGAGAGACCAACATTAAAAGCATAGCTTAACAACAGCAAAAAAAAAAAAAAAAAAAAAAAGGTTTCGGGAAATGATGAATCCTTGCAAAACATATTTGGCTAAAAATGCTTTCAGGAAACACACCCCAGGAACAACATGAGGGTAAGTAAATGGATCAGTTCTAATTTTCAGTTTTGTGTGAACTATAACTATGGCTATATTACTAGACTTTAACTAGAACTAGAACTAAATGTAATAATTTTCATTAAATTTAGATTAAAAAGTAGCTATATAATTTCAGTAGTATGTGGGGTACAAAGAAGCTAAAATCACACCACATTTGATTTTATTTTCCTCTAAACCACTAGATGGCACAAATACTCACAGCAGCACTAAACATCCACCTTTCACTGTGCACTTGAAAATTTGGATGATCTTTGATGCGATTTCAGGTAGCAAAGCAGTCGCTTTTGCTCTAAGTTGATCTAACATTTAATGTTTTTTTTTTTTTTTTTTAATGTTATAGATTTATGTTGCAAAAAAGAATCATTAAAATTACCAAACATATTTTGAGAAATGATCTTGTTAATGATTTTCAGTTTTGTTCAAGATAATTAAATCAACAGTCCCCTTTCGAAGTGGAACTCAACACTGCATCATGGAGTTGACACTATGGGAATGCTCCTCATGAGCCGGTGTCTGAAGCACGTGTGCGCCAATCTCAACTGGCTTCCACAGTCATGAGGGCATATAACTGACCACATATGCCAAGTCAAGTCAAGTCAAGCTATGGCAAGCCGTTTTGACTTTTATTCATTCTGAGGACATGAATTCTTGATATCAACAATTCAATTCTTGATAATCAGGAATTACATTTCCACTAGTAACAATGTTAACTCTTGATATCAACAATTCAATTCTTGATATAAGGAATTACATTTTCACTAGTAAAAACTAGAATTCTTGATATCTGTAATTGTATTTTCACTAGTGAAATGTCACCATAGGCTTCCATTCAAATTCAATAGTTGATATCAAGAATTGATTTCTTACTAGTTGAAATTCCAATTTCACATATCTGAAATACAATTCTTAGTAAATGTAATTCCTGATATCAAGAATTGAATTGTTGATATCAAGAATTCATATCCTGAGAATGAAAAAAAGTCAAAACAGCTTGCCATACTAGTCACCTTTATTTATATAGCTCTTTATAAAATACAAATTGTTTCAAAGCAGCTTTACATTGATAACAAGAAAATTTGATGCAAACAGTTTATTTCAGCTGTACAGCAGCTCTAAAAGAAAATAGTGCCATTGTTCAGCTGAAGTCAGTTCAGTGTTGATTAAGTTAAGTTGTCAATCAATTATAAAATTAGTTCATTTCATCTATAAAGCAGTTCTGCAGAAAAACAGTGATTGTCGTCGTCCAGCTCAGTTCAGTTCTCATCCAATAGTCTCAGTGCAGTCAAATCAATAATATTGTTGAATATTAGGTGTCAATAGGCTAAAGTGGATAGGAAGAGTGGGCAATACTCAATACATCCCACTTACTTTGCTGTCGCCTTCTATGGCATGGAGCTTGGAGAGATATTAATCTGCTTCTGGTTGAATCACAATCATATTGGAAATAACATTTCGTCCCCTTGGAATTATTAGGTTCTATCTGACATTTTTGTCAAAATTGAGTTATTCACATATTCATATTCTGTGACAACTTATTTACATTATGTATACTTTTTTTGTTTTTTTAAGTTGTGTACATTTTGGGACTGTTTTTAGAAAACAAAAAGGTTTTATCTACAAAGTCGAACACTAACTTGGTTCTATAAGGTTCTATCTGTGAGCCAGTCAGCACTTCGAATGCACACACGAGGACCAATCAGGATCAGCTTTCTTTGTCATGTCACCGGACTGCTCTGCGATAGCGGAAGAGAGCACAGAAAACGCTAAATTGGTGAAGACTAAACAATTCCATGCAACGCAATGTTTATTAGAAACCTCATGATCGACTATTTTATTTATGATCTTGTCAATGACAGCAGTCTTTTTTTGTGTGTTTTGCTGTAGCTATTGCTGAGGAGTTATTTTCATAGTTAGACACCACGCTAGCCAGCAGCGCTATTAATAGGATAGGTTTGGGTTCCTATTCAGTCGGTCATGTTCGACGTATGTCAGACCGACGAATAGGAATCTGGCTAGAGAGGCCAATCTACTTCAAGAGTAACACCGGCGCCCAGCAGCGGCCCTGCGTTTCCGCCATTTTGGGGTGTAAGCGACTCGGCAGTCCACTAGTTTCTATGGCAATATCAGCTGCTTTGTTAAAATAAAAAAAAATAAAAAACGTACATTAAAGCTGAAATCCAACCTGAATGGTGACAACACAGAATAATATACTATCACTGGTGATCATCAAATCCTTTTAACAGTTTATTTTACAGACTTTGTGTAAGCCTTCCACTTTTTTCACAAAACCTTTTTGCTCTCTAGAAACCCAGTCAGTTTGGGTTAAAATTCTTTAAAAGATCTAGCATTAGGCTTATAAACACTGAATTAATACCAACATATGAAATTAAATTAAGGACATGCATCAGAAAAATTGGACAATGTTGGACAATAAATATATGAATATAACAGCTTGATTTTGCAGTGTTGTCTAATGTCCGTTAAAGCAAAAGTGTCCAAAAGTGGGAATAACGGACACAGCAATGCATCATGTATTATAAGATCATTATGTTTGTAGCGTGATCCATTAAAACGTACAATATAGCCTATTTCAATTCAGACCTAGTGGATACTATTATTAGCTACTATTACTCCACTAGGTCTGAAATATATTGTTCGCTGCAAACATGATGATCTTAAATTTATTCATTATTAATTTACTATTAATAAATGTGTAAAGTTGCATAAAATGGAAATACTCAAAGTAGGCTAACTACGTTACCTCAGATGGTTGAATGGTTGGATTCTACAACTGGTAAAATAAAACATATATAAGACAATTCAACATTTACTGTAGGTGCCATAAAATTTACTGATAATTTCATTTAAAAAATGTTCTTTTGCGCTTCTGATTTGGCAGTGAAATTCGCCGATTTTGGGTGCGTAAGATGTGAAGGATTCTATAGTCCAGTTAGTATTTTCACCCCATAATGGCCGCCGCGCTACCGGAGCGCCATCTAGTGGCTGTTGCCCAAAAAGTATCAGAGTGTCGCCTCTTGGGTTCTATACTCTTCGTTTGGAGTCAAAAGCATCTGAGGTCGCTTCGCGCCATTCATGTCCCCGGGGTGTGCTTAACCGTGTGGCCGACAAGCTCTCACGAGCTGCGCTGCCGGGAGAGTGGAGACTCCACCCCCAGGTGGTCCAGCTGATTTGGAGAGAGTTCGGAGAGGCTCAGGTAGACCTGTTTGCCTCTCCAGAAACCTCTCACTGCCAGCTGTTTTACTCCCTGTCCGAGGGAACACTCGGCACAGATGCACTGGCACACAGCTGGACCTGGGGCCTTCGCAAATATGCGTTTCCCCCAGTGAGCCTATTTGCACAGACCTTGTGCAAAGCAGTGTTAATTTCGTTAACGAAAACTATGACGAAAAATGTTCGTTGACGACCTTTTTGTCCATGACTAAGACGAGACGATGAGAGACGACACCAATGTCATTTAAGGATAACGTGACTAAAACAACACATGTAATGTCGTTGACGAAAAAAGACGAGACTGAAATGTGGCTAAAAGACTAAAAACTTTACCAAAATCACTCTTTTGAAATAACTTTTTGTTTTTGTCGAATAAAGGAGACAAAACATTACAGACTGTTTTTACGAGCGTTCATGCTTACGGTTGCTAGATTTCTAGAATTTGAACCCCCAATCAGAGCTTTTCTGTTAAAAGAACACGTTTTACTAAATATTTGCAATCTGGCAACCACGCGCACGCGCTCTCTCTAGTCTTCACTGAGGAAGAAGCGCGGATGATCTTAAAAGACAGTAAGCTGGAGTTCAGCGATCTTCATTTGAGATTTTCTACTTAAATTAAAGTGTCATTCAGTCTGTCTATATTGCGCTGCTCGTTTGCTGACTAAATCTGTGACCAAAGTGCAGGCTGATATCCAGCAGTGGCTCTCAAACTTACGTAACATTCTGCGAACAAAATACTGAGTTTTGCCGTTCATTTTATTCTACTCCACCTTAAAATAACATAAAAACTGAACATGTATTTCTAGCAGGTAAAATGCCGTAAATACACGACATTCAGTCAAATTACCTCATCTTCGCGGTCAAAACGCATCCACGCCAGCAAATCGCGCTACATTAGTGCTGTTCTTGACAATATACCTTTGTAAAAGTGGGGATTTAGCATTTACTAGCATGAAGAACAAATATAGACACAGACTGCATAGAGACTTAAGATTAAAACTCTCTTCGATACAAAAACATACCCTTCTGTGAGTTATTGTTTTTAATGTTGATCATATTATACCAGCAAGATGCAATGTTTCCCGAATATCCACACGATTTCAAATGTGACATTGATTTTATACAACAGTTCAACAAACAAAAGGGTAATATTAAGTGATGTATTTTAAACAGTATTGTCAGTATTTTTGCTCTATTTTGCAACGAAAGTCATTTGTTTCGTGAACAAATCTGTGGCTTTGAATGAATCGTCAATGATTAAATTATTCATTCATAAATACAACCGCTTGCTTTGATAGTGAAAGAATGAATGACTCGATGATTCACTCATAAAAAGTGATTTACCGCCACCTACTGGCGGTTTTAATGTAATATTTTTTATATTACTTCGTTTTTATCATCATTGTATTTATTGATTTTTTTAAGCATTATTTTTTTTTATAAAGGTATTTATAAAGGTAAAAAAAAAAAATGCACTGGAAAAATCGATTTAAGAGGGCAAATATTGTCCCTTAATATAAATGGTGTAACTCTAAGTCTAAGTGGAAAAGAGAGGGTACGCAGAAGGATGTTAAATCCCTCAGGGGGTATGACACTCTAGAAAGTTTGAGAACCACTGAAAAGGGATATGTAGAATTGCACAAGTGCTACTGCTAAGAGTGCAATGTCAATACAGCCTGTTACCTTGATTAAAATTTCTCATAAGCTTAAATGAATTGGTCTAAAGAGAAAAAATATGACTATTTTGTCTAAATACTACATATAAAATAGCTATCAAAATTAATGTTGGTAACTGTAGCTTGACTAAAAGTAATGAGTAAAACTTGACAAATGCAATGACTTTTCGTCAACTAAAACTAGACTAAAATATGAAAGACAAAAATGACTAAAATGTGACTAAGACTAAGGAGCATTTTCGTCTGAAGATGAAGACTAAGACTAAATCAAAAATGGCTGCCAAAATTAACACTGGTGCAAAGTCAGGGAGGACGAGGAGCAGGTCCTGTTAGTTGCGCCCTATTGGCCCAACCGGACCTGGTTCCCGGAACTCATGCTCCTCGCGACAGCCCCTCTCTGGCGCATACCTCTGAGGAAGGACCTTCTTTCTCAGAGACGGGGCACTCCTTGGCACCCGTGTCCAGACCTCTGGAAACTCCATGTCTGGTCCCTGGATGGGACGCGGAGGTTCTAGGTGACTTACCCCCCGAGGTACTTAACACCATTATTTCGGCACGTGCACAGTCTACGAGACGTGCTTATGCCTTGAAGTGGAACCTGTTCGTTGAGTGGTGTTCTTCTCGCCAAGAAGACCCCTGAAGATGTTTGATCGGAGTTGTGCTTTCCTTCTTCCAGCAAGGGTTGGAGCGTAGGCTGTCTCCCTCCACCCTCAAAGTTCATACTGCCGCAATATCCGCATACTACGACCACATCGATGGCAAGTCTGTGGGTAAGCACGACCTGGTTGTCAGGTTCCTTAGGGGGGCGAGACGGTTAAATCCTCCTCGACCTCCCTCCATACCCTCTTGGGACCTTGCTCTGGTGCTTCGAGCACTCCAGAATGCTCCCCTTGAGCCCTTGCAGTCAGCAGACTTAAAGATTCTGTCTATGAAGACTTTGCTGCTGGTTGCATTGGCCTCCATCAAGAGGGTAGGGGACCTGCAGGCATTTTCGGTCGATGAATCGTGCCTAGAGTTTGGGCCGGGCAACGGCCACATGGTACTGAGACCCCAGCCTGGCTATGTGCCCAAGGTTCCTATCACTCCCTTCTGGGACCAGGTAGTGAGCCTGCAAGCGCTGCCCCTGGAGGAGGCAGACCCAGCCCTGGCTTTGCTCTGTCCAGTCCGTGCTTTGCGACTGTACATAGACAGAACTCAAAGCCTCAGGACCTCAGACCAGCTCTTTGTCTGTTATGGAGGCCAGCAGAAGAGAAAGGCTGTCTCCAAGCAGAGGATGGCCAACTGGATAGTGGTCGCCATCGCCTTGGCTTACCAAGCACAAGGCGTGCCCTGCCCGCTCGGGTTGCATGCTCACTCTACGAGAGGTGTTGCATCCTCCTGGGCGCTGGCTCATGGCGCCTCGCTGACAGATATTTGTAGAGCTGCGGGCTGGGCGACACCTAACACGTTCGCTAGATTCTATAGCATTCGTGTTGAGCCGGTCTCCTCCCGTGTTCTCACCTCAACCGGTCAGAGGCACGGAGAGGCCCTGGCTTAGTGTCGGCTTGCTGCGCTTATTGCTCCAGAGAGTCCCTACAAGGCAGACCCTGTTGAGTCCTCCAATTACCCTTCGGCAGCCAGACGTGGCGGAGCGTCCATCGGAGCGTCAGGCCTATACTCCATTGTATCCTTGAGAACTGGATTTAGGCTGGGTTCCATATGTGTGACCCTACGGGGATCCCATATGTGTATTCCACAGTTGCTCTGAAACGAAGCCCATGTCTTTTTCTTTGGGAGAACCCACCTCTTATCAGGTTGGAGTCACCCCAGTACTTCCATATGTAGTACAGCCCTACGGGGTTAGTCCATATGTACATCTTCACATAACTCCTTCTGGGAAGGATGTGGCTTCTGCAGCGTTCCTTTCCTAGTGAAAAGGTACGCTTTTCCAGTGTTATCCAATAGTCTCACTGAATGGGTTGTGTGGAACAACAATGATCGACACTCTCTGTGTTAGCCCTGTCCCACTGTTCTTTAGGCAAGGGGGTGCAGGAGGCTTGCACAGAGCACTGGAAGGGGGCAGCGCCCGTGGCGCTTTGGTAGGAATTCCTATTCGTCGGTCTGTCCGACATACGTCAAACGTGACCGACTGAATGGGAACGTCTCAGTTACAAAGGTAACCCTCATTCCCTGAAGGAGGGAACGGAGACGTACGTCCCGCCGCCACGGTCGCTGTACCCCACTGCGCGGCCGGCTCACCTGCTTGGCTCCTCAGCGAAAACCTAAAGATGCAATGCACCTGCTGCTCATTATATACCCGCGCAGGGCAGAGCAGCTGCTGCAAATAATTGCATGCCAATGTGCATTGGCTCGTTTTAGTTACACTCGAAGTAGATTGGCCTCTCTAGCGAAATTCCTATTCGTCGGTCTGTCCGACGTACGTCTCTGTTTCCTCCTTCAGGGAACAAGGGTTCCCTTTGTAACTGAGACGTGTTGTAGTCTATTTGCTTTATTCCAGTCACGACATTGTCATACGAGGGAATGTTATGTATATATTAGGTTATGTTTTAACCTTGATCCATCTGGTGTACTTGTATTGAGCTGTATGTAGCTATAAATCTCTACGCTATGGCATACTGGATTGAAGTGTATAAACTACATTAAGTGAGATGAAATGTTAAATTTTATATTGTTGGTAAAAACTGAGTTGTTGCATAGTTGAAATAATTTAAATATTTTAAATGTGAAATATTTTTAGTTATATATATATATATATATAGTCAGTGAAACATTTTTCAATGTTTAATAAACTTAATAAACACCTTTGCTGAAGCATTGTCTGTTTTCTTGCAGTTTTTTTTTTAGTCTTAAAATGTCTTAATTTTTACAATATTAAGCCTTAAAGGTCAAATAGTCAACAATTTAATTGATGGGGTCTTAATTACAACAATAAATGTTAGCATGTTATTTCAGCCATACTGATGTCTAGAGAGAAAGCCATTTTACCTGTCCCACTTTCTATGGAATAAAGTCCTGGTCAGATGTATTACAGTAGCTGCTTTCTCTCTAAACAAAAGGAAACTTAAACGGTTCCTGCAATAATATGTTAAATTACCCACCATACTCCTACCTAAATTTAACATCTGCACTGGACAAAATATTTAGCACTGCCTTTTATGCTTAATATAAAATAAATGTCATAAAAAGCATTAAATTGAACTTTCTCATGCATATCAACACATTGTTACAACACTAATTTTATGTTTTAAAACAAATTAAGTAAACTGTTTGTGTTTCTTGAAAATTATTGCTTCAATTCATTTTTTTTTTTTGCCAGATAGAACCTTACAATTCCAAGTGAAAAGTAATTTTTTAGAATTAGAAGGTTCTATCTGCATTTGACCCGTTCCAAAAATCCCCATTTACAAATTTGAGAAGATTTTGATATTGATTTTGACAGTTAGAATACATTTAGGGTCCCTGTCATTTTCATGTATGAAAGAAACTTGTTCCCCATATAATTTTTGCTATATGGAATGCAAAAACTTTGAAGCTCAATATCTCAAAACTGCTCAGAATGCAGATAGAACCTTATAATTCCAAGGGGACGATTTGGGCACTTCTCTTGGCAAGGTAAGGGGCAGTTATTTGTGCCCCCTCCTAATTGGAGGCTGCATCAGTCTGTTTCCAGTACGGATAGGAGCTTTTCTGCTTCGGAGTCTCATTCCTTCATTTGTTGCCCCTCCTGTCTATACATGGGGGTGATCATGTGGACATAGTGGGGGACTACTGGCGCTTTTCCACTGCATGGTATGACTTGGCTCGGCATGGCACGGCTCGGCTCGCTTTACTTTGGCATGGTTTGCTTTTACACTGCAGTTTAGTACCGCTTCAAAGTGGGTGGGATTATAGACCGATTGTTATAGTTGCACAGCCTCTTCTGTCGTGACATCATTGTAAACGCGACACAAATGAGACAAACACAAACACTCCTCAGCTACCAATGAGAGGAACGTCTGCACCTCGTCTACTGACCACGATTCAGCCATATCTTTTTCCCAAGTTGCATCATTTAAAAAAGTTATGCAAACAAATTATACTGCGGTGGCTGTTGCTGCTAGCGGGTTTGGTGTCTCGTGTCCCAAATCCAATGATGCTGGTAGTGACGATTCTCTCTGACCAATCAGTGATCTGCAGTGTTTACACATCACATTTTTGTATTGGTACAGCTCGCTTGGAACCTCAACCAAGGTTGTACTATTTAAGTGAGCCATACCGAGCCGTACCATGCAGTGGAAAAGCACCAACAAGTAAACCATGTTTTCACATAGTATTATATGATATCATAGGCAGCAAAGATATATGTTGGCTTTCCATGAAAAACGTGCAGCCAAGATGGACAGTTCTCTCTTGTAGTGAATCAGTCACCTCGAGACAAAGGCGGATATCATGTGATTCACTGTTGCTAATAAACATAATGTAATTTAAGTTCTGATGCTTTTATATGAAAATAAATATGATAAACAAAAATACTATGGAAGTCAATGCGGCCCATCAACTGTTTCTTTTGAGCCCATGTAGCTATATTAAATATAGCCACATGGGCTCGGGAGTATTTTTGAAAACTGTTGTCACTCAACACAGTCTGATGCTGCATCAAGAAATGCAACTCAAATCTGTGTTACACAAGCTATACATAAATTCTATACAGAGCTGTCGCCGAGTTCTCTGGGCCCAAGCTCATTTCAGATGGTCCAAAAGACAGCAGAAATGTGTGCAGTGGTTGCGCTAGTGTTTATTAGTACAATAATAAATTCAAATAATTTGAAAATAAATATACAGCTAAATAATAACTGGAGACTGCATGTGCTTTTGAGTGAGAAAAAACATGCTGCTTTGAAAGATATAAATAAATCTGCACAATGATGACATAGACAGGAAGTGATAGAACAAACACCAACCGAAACAAGACAGGAAGGGATAGACAAACACCTCCCAAAACAAGCAGATCTATCGCCAATACATATGTACTGCATTTTTTTTTTCATGAGACTGCATGTTTTACTCTCTATGTGTGCCTTGGCTACCTTGTCGACCGGCTTAACACTAGTGATCTAAGACTATGTGCGCCTTGGCTACCTTGCCGATGGGCTTAGTCAAGTCAAGTCAAGTCACCTTTATTTATATAGCGCTTTTTACAATGTAGATTGTGTCAAAGCAGCTTTACATTGATAACTGGTACATTATTTGGCTGCACAGCAGCTCTTAAAGAATAGTGTCAATGCAGGCAGATCAAAGCACTGTCAAATATCAAATGTCAAGTGTCCCCAACTAAGCAAGCCAAAGGCGACAGCGGCAAGGAACCCAAACTCCATCAGGTGACATCAGGTGGCAGACAAGTGGCAAATAGGTGTTTAAATGGAGGGAAAAAAAAAAAAAAAAAGTGACCTAAGGCTATGTGTGCCTTGGCTACATTGCCGACCAGTTTAGCACTAGAAATGCATGCTGTGTGTTATTGTGAGCAATAGATATAATGTTGCAAGCTGATAGAGATGGGAAACCAGCACCCCCTGAGCAAGTATCATCAAATGGTCATTTGATAATGATAACATAACCCTTATGCTTTTATTTGATAATTAAAAACCATTAGGAGCGATAATGAATGACTGAGCTGCATCAAAATGTTAGGAATAGCTAAAGAAAACATTACCCTTTAATAAACTATGTGTCATTTTATGCAGCTAAACATGTAACCTCTGTAACGGTACATGTTGGTTGACTAAGCACATGATGAAGGGGAATCCAGTGAACAGACTTTAATGAAACTAAACAGAAGTACAAGGGAAAACCAACCATGATCATAAATGAGAACCGACAAAGACAGAGGGAGAACACAGGGAATATATACAGGGCACACAAGGACTAAACGAGACTTAATTAACGAGACACAGCTGGGACAAATGAACTCAAATGAGGGTAACCATAGGAACTAAATAATGGCGGGAAAACAGAACAAATGGACAGGTGACACAACAGGAAACAGACACAGAACCCTGACATCATCCCCCCTCCCGGAAGGTGCGTCCCGCGCCATAAAACATCCACAGGGGTCATGGCAGATCGGGCAGTTCGGGAGGCCATGGCGGGTCAGGAAGGACCATGGCGGGTCAGGAAGTTCGGGGAGCCAAGGCGGGTTAGGCAGTTCGGGAGGCCATGGCGTTGTGGCCTCCATGGCCTCGGCCTGGACCCCAGGCTTGGCCACTCTGGCTACGGGTGTATGGCGCCCCCCCAAAAAATTCTTGGAGGGAGCTATTGGTCTCTGGGCTAGAGCGGGGTCTGGAGCGGGCTCAGGGACTGGAGCCGTCACTGGACGCTGGTCAGGGGCTGGAGCCGTCACTGGACTCGGGGCGAAGGGGCGAAGGAGAGAGTCTGGTCACGGGCTGAGGCAGACACGGGAGCAGACTCAGGGGCCGGAGCCATCTCTGGGCTCCAGGACATCCCCTCATACTCCACTAAAAGGCCCAAAGGCACAGGTGTGGAGACCATTATGGCTGAGGGCTCAGGAGTGGCGGCGGCCATCTTGACCGAGGGCTCAGGCGTGGCGGCGGCCATCTTGTCCGAGGGCTCAGGCGTGGCGGCGACCAACTTGACCGAGGGCTCAGGCGTGGCGGCGGCCATCCTGACCGAGGGCTCGGGCATGGCGGCCATCTTGCGACGAGGCTCTGGAGTGGCGGCCATCTTGCGACGAGGCTCTGGAGTGGCGGCCATCAGGATCCCTGAACTGAGGACGTGGGGAAGTGCCGGAGGGCAGAAATGGAACGATTCATTGGAGGGGTATGTGGAGGGAGCCGGCGAGGAGTGAGCTGACCAGGCCACTTGTGTTTCTGATGGGGCTGGATGAGGACGATACTTCTCTACTTTAACTTCTTCAACTTCAAAATCTGAACCATTTAAATAGAGAACGAGATAACAAGCAGGTTCACAATAACGAATGGTATCCTCATCCAGGCCCATCAGAAAACAAGCACTAAGGGAAGCATCAGGCCAGCCCACTTGACAAGAGAGCTCAGAAAACTCCTCCACATACCTCTCCAACGGACGACCACTCTGCCTTAAGCCCCACAGGCGATCCTCAGCCAGGTAGGTGTTGGTTTGGTCGGTTCTTCTGTAACGGTACATGTTGGTTGACTAAGCACACGACGAAGGGGAATCCAGTGAACAGACTTTAATGAAACTAAACAGGAGTACAAGGGAAAACCAACCTAACATAAATGAGAACCGACAAAGACAGAGGGAGAACACAGGGAATATATACAGGGCACACAAGGACCAAATGAGATTAACAAGACACAGCTGGGACAAATGAACTCAAATAAGGGTAACCATAGGAACTAAATAATGGCGGGAAAACAGAACAAAAGGACGTGACACAACAGGAAACAGACACAGAACCCTGACAACCTCGGTGAATGTGAATGCTTATTTACTTGACCTTCTCATCCATGCTTAGACAGCATACTCAATGAAATACAAACAATAGACCATTTGCTGCTGCATAGACAACTGCATAACGATCCAGCTATGCTCGGACTCCACCAGATTATAAACAATAAACATGACGCTTAGGATTAACTGGATTGATGGTTCCTTTAATGTGACTCAGACACACGAGCATCTGAATCAACCACACACATTAGCATTGCTAATAAACATTGCTCTAGAAATGAAGTGCAGCTGGAAGAAACCAAAACTAGATTTGGTTTCTTCGCATTTCGTGGAAAGAAAGCATTTTTATGTACAGAAAGGCCTTAAAACTGCTAGATCTACTTATTTTTCAAATCTCTTAAAAGAAAACAAACACAACCCTAGGTATTTATTTGATACAGTGGCTAAATTAACGAGAAATAAAGCTTCAACTTCTGATGTTTCCAAACAGCACAGCAGTAATGACTTTATGAACGTCTTTACTTGCAAGATTGATAATATTAGAGAGAAAATTATAACCACGCAACCGCCTACTACAGTATCGCGTCAGACAGTGCATTGTAGTGTCCCTGAGGAAAAATTCCATTCATTCGTTGCTATAGGAGAGGAAGAATTGTCTAAGCTCGATAAATCATCAAAATCAACAACATGTATGCTAGATCCTACACTGACTAAGCTATTGAAAGAGATGCTTCCAGAGGTCAGAGGTCACAGATCCTCTTCGCAATATCATTAATTCGTCTTTGTCACTAGGATACTACTGAAAACTTTTAAACTGGCTATTATTAAACCTCTTATTAAAAAACCACAACTTGATCCTAGAGAATTAGTCAATTACACGCCGATCTCGAATCTACCTTTTCTGTCAAAAATACTAGAAAAGGCAGTATCATCGCAACTATGTTCCTTTTTAGAAAGAAATGGTATCTGCGAGGATTTCCAGTCAGGATTTAGACCGTACCATAGTACTGAGACTGCTCTCATTAGAGTTACAAATGATTTACTCTTATCATCACATCATGGTTGTATCTCTCTATTAGTGTTACTGGATCTTAGTGCTGCTGACACTATTGACCACAGCATTCTTTTGAAATGACTCGAAAATTATGCTGGCATTAGTGGAATTGCATTGGCATGGTTCAAATCATACTTATCTGACCGTTATCAGTTTGTAGTAGTAAACGAAGAGATGTCACACCGATCACAAATTCAGTGTGAAGTACCACAAGGCTAAGTACTAGGACCGTTGCTTTTCACTCTGTACATGCTACCCTTGGGAGATATCATTAGGAAGCATGGTGTTAGTTTTCACTGTTACACTGATGATACTCAGCTCTATAGTTGTTCGCGCCCTGACGAAACTTATCACTTCACAAAATTAAAGGAATGCATAGCTGATATAAAAAATTAGATGACTAGTAATTTCCTACTACTGAATTCTTAAAAAACAGATTCTAATTATTGGACCAAAAGCCTCTGCACGTAATAACCTATAATATTGTCTAACACTTGATGGCTGCTCTGTTAAGTCTTCGTTGTCAGTTAGGAACCTGGGTGTGCTCTTTGATACCAATCTTTCATTTGAAAGCCACATTTCTAGCATCTTGTAAAACCGCATTCTTCCATCTTAAAAATATATCTAAACTACGACATATGCTCTCAATGACAAATGCGGAACAGTTAATTCATGCGTTCATGACCTCAAGGCTAGATTACTGTAATGCTTTACTGGGTGATTGCCCTGCTCGCTTGATAAACAAACTACAGTTGGTACAAAATGCAGCAGCTAGAGTTCTTACTAGAACCAGGAAGTATGACCATATTAGCCCGATTCTGTCAACACTGCATTGGCTCCCTATTAAACGTATAGATTTTAAAATCTTGTTAATTACTTACAAAGCACTAAATGGTTTAGCTCCCCAGTACTTGAGTGAGCTCTTAACTCATTATAGTCCTTCACGTCTATTGCGATCTCAGAATTCCGGCCAGTTGATTGTAGTGATTTTACTTTTGCCCATTCAAGGACACGAAGTAAAATAGGGTTTGGTACTTATGTCACCGCTGATGTTGTGATTTTTGGATCACACATCACTTAAGGTGTAGTTATGAGTACATCAGATGACCACTTCCCTCTTCTCCTAGTTCAGGGCACTAGTCAAGGTCTTTTACCTTGGCAGTATGAGAACACTCCCAACAGGGGCTTTTCATTCATTTAGAAATAATGTAAACTGGTCAGCTGATTCATTTGAAAGATTGGTGAGATTGCTAACTTGTAGAGCCTCTTCTGTATTATCAGCACAAGGAAGACACAAGTGTAATAAAATAAATGTTATTAACAAAAGATAAACAAGAATAACTAACACAACTACTAAATGAATACCATGAAAATAAAGGAATAAAGTGCATAAGATACATAAAATGCAAGTGATTAAGTTGAGTGTGGCTATGGAAGAGTTACGTTGTCTTATGGAAAGATAAACTGTTTCTCTGAAAATAATAAGGTGGAGAAACTTATTATGCACCAAACAAATAAATTTTTTTTTGGTGCATAAAGATTGGTGCATAAGATTGGTGCATAAAAAGATTATTTGTTATTAACTAACATCAGCTATATTACATCTAATGTGAATTAGAATTACAATATTATACTAATAATATACAACAATGCCAAGGTCTCTGGAAAGAGGTTTGGTTAAGTGATATTTACGTTCCACGTGGTTGAGTCCGATGACGGTGATGTTTTCCACTGGTTGTGCTGGATGACAATGCAGTGGGGAGAGTAGCTGGAATCTGTTTCAACAGCCTTGAACACGAAGCTCTGTGGGATGCTGATATCCTGGAGCACCAAAGGGTCCTAAAATCTGGAACACACAGATGAGGCCCTGGCATAGGTGCAGAAGGTCCTTAACAATCTGGAACACACAGACGAAGGTACCTTGAAGTGAAGGTTTGCTCTCCTGAGCTTAACCTTGTTGCAAATGTCTCTGTGTGTCTTCTGCCTCTCTGGGCCAGACACTCAGAACTTGGTCAATCTGCTTTTGTCTCTCTGTGGTCATTACTGTCTCGCTGGACAAAAACTCTGAACGTAGTATTTGTTAATGTCTCTTTCCTCACAGGCTGGAGGCTCAGAATGTGGTCGTATTTGTTGCTGCCTCACAAGCTGTAGACTCAGATCATGGGATCTGTTGTTGTCTCTCTGGATGAACCAAAGGCTCAGAATTTGGTATATCTGTTAATGGCTCACTCCTTACAGAGTTGAGACCCAGAACGGCATATCTGTTATGTCTCACCCGATGGGAGACTCAGAACAAGGAGTATCTGCTGGGCCATATCCAGATCAGATGGAGGACCTGCACCTAGACACGACCACAACGCATCCCTGAAGTGTCAGCAGAGATTGTGTCAACTAGACCATCTCTTGTGAAGGCCTCATTGACGCGACTGTCAGTGGCACAGATCCCCAACTAACTGTTTCCATTCCGGCGTGATGAATCCGATCTTCAACTACATGGAATTGGATTAAATATTTTGACTGTTGCGATCCCAATCTGACTTATGACCTGTAACGCTGCCTGAATCATAATCATGCACTGTTCATTGTTGGCCAGAGGAGTACTGGCCCCCCGACTGAGCCTGGTTTCTCCCAATGTTTTTTTCTCCATTTTGTCACCTGTTGGAGTTTGGGTTCCTTGCCGCTGTCGCCTTTTGGTTTGCTTAATTGGGGACACTTGATATTCCACAATGTTTTTGATCTGCCTGCATTGACACCATTGTATGCGAACTGAACTGAGCTGGATGATGACATCACTGTTTTCTCCAGAGCCAATGTATAGATGAATTAACTAAATTAATAACTATTGATTTTTACAAAGGAATGAATCAATACTGAATTTACTTAAGCTGGACAATGACACCATTTTCTTCTAGAGCTGCTGTGCAGCCAATATTATTTGCCAGTTATCACTGTAAATCTGCTTTGACACAATCTGCATTGTAAAAAGCGCTATATAAATAAAGGTGACTTGACTTGACTTACTCTTGAAAAAAATGAATGCGTCATGAGTAATGCTGCTAAATATGGTGAACGCTGATAAAACGCAAATGCTTATCACTTTAACTGTTTTCATATCCGTGCTAAACAGCGTATATAATAGCGGTAACAACAATAGACCGCTGCTGCATAAACACATGCAGTAAAACGGCTGCTTATGCTTCAGTGATACACTTGTGTATTTGTTGACTTGACGCTAGTTTAAATCTTGTAAGATTGGTGGATGATCATATCTATAAATGGTAAGTGTCCTTTTTTCTCTCTAGCTGTTTTTGTTCTTTTTGATGTGGGAGGAGAAGTTAGTGCTTGAGTTATGGAGTTTGAGTTAATCTCGTTTACGTTACTTTCCACTGTGGAAGTACTCGTTCCGCCATTCAGAGAGACTGAAGTGGACTCATATTTCGTAGCATTTGAACGTGTTGCTGCCATATGTGGGCCTTACTTCTGCAATGCAATCTGTCAGGTAAGGTACAGGAAGTTAAGGCTACATTACCTATCGAAAAATCTCTAGATTATGACGTTGTTAAAATGGCTGTGTTACGAGCATGTGAACTGGTACCAGAAGCTTATCATCAAAAGTTTAGAGCACACGCAAAAACAGCCAGACAAACATATGTTAAATTCGCATGATAGAAAAAAGCACTTTTTGAAAAGTGGTGTGTTTCTAGCAAGATTACTATTTTTGAGCAGCTCCAGGAGTTAATCTTGTTAGAAGATTTTAAAGTATGTGTCCCAGAAAATGTTGTTGTTCATTTGAATGAACAGAAAGTGCAAGCCCTAACTGATGCTGCTGTTAAAGCAGATGAGTTTGTTTTGGCGCATTGTAATGTGTCTTCTTTTGTGCGTCAGGCTAAAATTCAGTCTTCAGTTATGGAGAGCTCAGAACCATTTCAGGCTTCTGTTCATTCTGCTAAATCAGAGAGGTCTGCTGGAGGTAGACATAAATATATTTCTAAGCGTGCAGGGGACAAGCGGGTCTGTTTTTATTGTCTCGATCCAAGCCACTTAATCTCAGAGTGTAAGGCTTGGAAAAGTGTCTCTTCTAAGCTCAAAAATATAGCTTTAGTACAATCTGTACCAGAGTTAAATGATTTGGATGCTGTTGCTTACCAGCCTTTTCTCTCTTTTGGCTCAGTTTCTCTTTCGCCTGATTCTGAGACACAGCAAGTCAGAATTTTGAGGGACACAGGAGCCATGCAGTCATTGATTTTGGAAGAAATTTTACCTTTTTCACCCGAGTCATATACAGGTAGTGATGTGTTAATTCATTGATGTGAAATGGGATGTGTTAATGTTCCCCTCCATAGGGTGTATTTGGAGTCTGACCTTGTCACAGGACCAGTTACTCTGGGTGTGTGCTCACGGTTACCTGTAGCCGGTGTCAGTCTTGTTCTGGGAAATGAGCTTGCTGGTGGTAAGGTTTTTCCTAGACCCATTGTAGTACACAAACCTAGTGTTGATGAGTTGCCTGATCTCTCTACCCAATTCTCTGCCATTTTTCTGTGAAAAATGTGAGCTGATTGTTGTACCTGAAATGATTCTAGAACCTATTGAATTGAGTGCGTTACCGGATCTTTCTTTAAAGGTTTGTAAGGAGGACTTGATTGCAGCTCAGACTTCTGGTCCTCCTTTAGTGTCTTGCATGGATGCCAAGGTGGACATTATGCAAGTGCCAGAAGCTAGTGCAGCTTACTTTTTGGTGGACGGGGTACTGAAGCGTAGATGGAAGCCTCAGTGTTCTGATTTGAATTGGTAAGAGGTTCACCAAATTGTACTACCTTCTGGGTATTGTTCACAAGTGTTACGATTAGCCCACAAGAATGCTTTATCAGGCCACTTAGGCGTGACTAAAACTTTTAATTGAATTTCCAAATTTTCGGGTCTAAAGTCATCTGTGTCCAAATTTGTGCATTCCTGTCCTACTTGTCAATTTGTAGGGAATCCAAACCAAATCGTTCAGCCAGCTCCACTTAATCTGATTCCAGTTCTTGGTGAGCCATTCGAGCTCACCAAGAAGTAGTCAGGTTACCAGTATGTCCTGACCATTGTAACGACTGAGACAAATCAGACACAATGATTTGTTATAGTTAACCAATAATTGTTTAAAGCTCACTCTGGGGTCTGTCCCCCATCCCCCGAGAAGTTCTCAGTTACAAGTTTTATTGCGCCAAGGAATGTTGGTTGCCACATGGAAGAGCAGAGAAGAGCAGAGACAAAGAGACACACAGAAAACCTGCATCTTTCCTGCATCTTTCCCACAGAAAACAGACTTTCCTGCATTAATTTATAGACAGACTGTTCCATAAATTAACATGCATATCCCCAGGAAATGGTATCCATTATTACTGTTTGTTGTATTGTACTCAGTATTGTATTCACATGTTTTATGATACATTTAAGGTAACTTCAATTATGCCATGTTTAGTGTCTATGGGTTCGTATCGAGAAGATTTAAATGCTTGTGTATACGATATGTTGATACCTGTTCAACGCATCAGTATTACAAGAATCTTTAATAGTTCCTCTTCAACAACAGCCCCATAATTTTGCCGTTCGGAGATCCTACCCATTTCAATGGTCAGGTCAACCCTTAAGGGTGTGACTTCTCCCAGAGCTTAAAGCCAGCACGCAATGCTCCTCCCTCTCTCTTACTTCTCCGACAACACAGCGACTGCAGGGGCTGCCTGTGGGCCTTTGGGCCTGCCCTGCCCCCAACCATGTGCTTGACTAGGAGAGGGAGAACTCTTTCCCCACTAAGAGTCAAATTAACAGCTTAAGTTGTTTCATATGTTTTCGACCAATGCAGAAGATATTGGTTACAACTCCGGACCGAATCCTCAAGGATTTCTCCTCAGCCGGCAGATCCGATGCTCCTCAGCCTAAAGGCATTTTGCAAGTATCGTACATTTGAACACTAAACAGTGATTTTAGTATTAATTTTAGTGGTGGGCATAGATTAATTTTTTTAATCTAGATTAATCTTACTGTAATCTTGGAATTAATCTAGATTAATCTAGATTAAAATGGCTCATTTGAATTCCGCCGAAGGCATTCAGAATATGTGTGCTACCCAAATAATGAGTAAAAGTAAGTCTTTGAGAACGGGTTTCTCAAGCCAGGTGGCGCATTAGACCAGGGGCTCATCTCCTGTTTCCAAAATGCATCACAAACTGCTTGAGAAAGCTGTTCTACTATGATAATTGGTGATGAAAATAAATTATGTTCAATAAGATGTACTTGTGTTTACTAACTGTTCAGTTAAACATGAATTTTGAACTGTAGGCCTATATAAGAGGTCGTGATGAACTGTTTACAGTCAGTAGCTTTGTGTCAATCAGTCCAAGCTCTATTTCTCCTTCTTCCACTAGTCACTCAGGCAGACCAGCTTGTTCACATTTTCTGGTGACAAACTAGATCTCCTCTTTTGCACAATATGGCCTGCTAAAGAAAAAAGTCTCTCGCATGGGACAGTTGTGGCAGGAGTCCCCAAGTATTTACGGGCAATGTGGGCCATCTTACCATAGACAGCAGTGTGCTCCGACCACCACTTCATTGGACACTGATCTAGACTTGCACTGGGCTCTACCTTGTACCTCTCCACAGTATTGTCTTCTGGTGTCTCCTCATCTGATTCTGAGTCTGATCCTATCAGTAGCAGGGCTGTTTTCTTCTTGGGTGGCTCAGGGTTCTCCTCCCCGAGTGGCTGCAGAGCAGGTTCTTCTCCCTTCACCAACTCACTTAGCTTTGCCCACACTGGCTCCCTCTCTGCTCTGGGCAAGCACCTGAGGTCCTTAAATCGTGGATCTAGAGCAGTCGCCACCTTTGAATAAAAAATAATTATTGATTGATGAAAATTTCACTTTCCAAATACAACCTCCATATTTCTTCATGACTCATTCATCTATTCATTGACCGATCTACTGGCTTAACAGTCTATAATGGTCAAACAATGCAGTTATCTTCTGGTCAGTCTGACATACCTTAAGCCATTCCAGGTTTATATTCTCCCTCCGCTGGTTGAGGTCCTTGGTGAAGGCAGCCTTGAATCGCACAATATAGGCAGGATCATCATCTGAGATGTTCATCGTGTGCTGGAGGTGGCACAGGGCAGGTAGAACCACAGAGCAGGATACATACTTATCCCCACCAAGGAGCTCAGTGATGTACCTACACAGACAGACAGACAGACACACACACACACACACACACACACACACACACACAGAGACAGACAAAGAGACAGACAGACACACACACACACACACACACACAGACACACAGACACACACACACACACACACACAGACAGACAGACAGAGACACACACAGACACACACACACACAGACAGACAGAAACAGAGCAATAAATAATTAATGACTGATTCATTTAACTCAGATTACACATTTTTAAAGTTCTTAATCACATTACATTGAAGGGCACGTGTTTCTTAAATACAAAGTGACATTTAAAAGAACTTGTATGCCAATTCATGAACACGCTATCTTTGTAGACCATACCTGCATGGCTCCAGCAATTTCTCTAGCTTTGCCAACTTCTCATATTCAGCATTTGTTGGGAGGGCCAGATTGTGCTTCTGCTGAGACAGCGTTGTGTGCAGTGCGTCTCTGTTGCGCCTCACGCGCTTGATCATCTCAAGAGTGGAATTCCACCGTGTTGGAACATCTTGCACGAGTGGCTCCTGAACTTGTCCAAGGGAGGCTTGCTGGACATTCAGCTCGTCTGAGTTGGCCGGACAATGTTTGAAATGTCCGACCACTTTACGGCACTTGGCCAGTGCACCATCAAAACCACCTTCCCGAAGTGACATTACAATAGCTCTCTGTACAACATGCGCAACACAGGGCAAATGCTCGAATGGCAGTATCCTCCCTGCTGCCACCATATTAGGAGCGCTGTCTGTTCCAATAGTGCTGATTTTGTCAGCTATCCCCCACTGATTAGCGACATCGAGAAACACGCTTCTGCAAAGTGACGCTCCTCTGTTTTCATCACACCTAACAGACAGACAAAGTAGATCAGAATAAGTTCACTACTAGTAGTAAACAACTAGCAATCATCAAGAAGCAAACATAATGTGGTGGTAATTCGTGGTGTCGTGGTAATTAATAGGCTAAGTAATTAAATTAAATTATGTAATTTAAAATTACATAACGTAGCCTACCTAAAGCGAAGGAGTGAAGTTCCCAGCTGGCATTGAGAAGGTGTACAGTAACGCAGAGGTAGTTATCGTTGTTGACAGATGTCCAATGGTCCCCAGTCAGTGCTACACACCTCGCCTCTACCATCTTCTCATCTTTTGCGGCTTTCTCTGCGGCGTGCTGGTCATGTATTCTCCTCGTGATAGTTCGCCTCGCAGGTAGTTTGTAAGATGGGTCACCTGTGGCCGCCTGGAGAACAAGCTCGAGCCCATCATCTTCAACCACACTGATGGGCCGGCAGCTGGTGGCAATCCACTGAGCGAGGAGATTAGTTAGCTTGGCTGATAGAGCTGTGCTGACGGGCTTGCCTCGGTTGCACTCAAACATAGTAATTTGACGACGACTCTTCCCCTGTGTATCAGTGCTTGGCCCGGCATCTTCTGCATTAGCTAAGGGATGCTTTGCGTTTAGGTGGTATTTGAGACTGGAAGAACTCCTACAGTAAACTAATTCCGCATTGCACAAGGTGCAAACAACCTTAGTCTTGTCGAGGTTTCCATTGGGAAGCTTCTTAAAAATAAATTTTCCCTGAAGCAAACCCGGCGGCTTCATAGCTGCATCCATGTTAGCACGTCACGTTTGATGTGGTAATTTCATACACAAGGCATACACACAGGTTCGAAGACTCATTCTCGCCCCCTACAGTGCAATTCGGCTAGGTATACATCCACGCTAAAATATCAAGGTGAAAGTCATCATAGCTTGCGTAGTATAGACCCAGCTCCCAACCCAACTTTGAGAATAGATTAACGGCGATATTTTTTTTTATCGCTCGATAAGAGTCTCACGTTAACGCAGCACGTTAACGCCGATAACGGCCCACCACTAATTAATTTGTAAACCACCTGTGTCAGCTAAGGTGCTTTATTACTGAGGAAATTGATGATTCTTTTCCAGATTGTCTTTGACTTTTTCCCATAGCTCCATTTCCGGTCCCACTTCTGGTTCAACTCTATCATTGTTCATTTTTACCTACGTATTTGTGTGACCTGCGTGTATGTTATGTGTTTGTTAGTTTAGTTATGTGTTTGTGAGTTAGTTAATAAAGCTTGTGCACAATACATGTTTGGTTCTGACTCCGTCTGCTAATAAATTGCCTCTTAAATGATTTAGATCTTGACTACATGCTCTGAGTAGTACTGTACAATAAGAATGTTGTTTCCCATAACCTGGAAATGAACATTTCTTAGAATTAACAAACAATTAACACTGAGTGTTCACTGGACGAACAGGTTAATTGATTGTAATATTAATTTTAATGTAGCTACATCAAGTTAATCCGATTAACTGATTCTCATATTCATAATTAATAATCATAATTAGTTATGAATAATTATTAATATTCCCCCTTTGAGTTAATTCGCTACACCATTATGTGTGCGGTAACTTGTTACCCTGAAGCGGTTACAATGTTTGCTGCAAAGGAGAGTGTCCAGGAGTCACAGGGTTTCAGTCCAGTAGACCTGGTGTTTGGACACACCATAAGAGGTCCTCTTAAGTTGATCAGTGAGCAGCTGCTGTCACAGAGTTCTTCACCTATGTCTATCCTCGACTATGTCAGTTCTTTTCGTGAAAGACTTCACAAAGCCTGTGAGATTGCTAAAGCTCCTCTTGCTAACTCCCAGACTAAGATGAAAGTGCAGTGTGATCGTAAGAGTGTGGCACATACTTTTCAGCCTGGTGAGTCTGTGCTCATCCTGCTTCCTGTACCTGGATCTGCATTGCAGGCTAGGTTCTCTGGACCTTACACAGTAGAGAGGAAGCTAAGTGATCTGTACACCTGAGCGGAAGTGTAAAAGCAGGGTATGTCATGTGAACATGTTAAAGGCTTATGTTGCACAGGATGTGAGTAAAGTGAGTTCTCCTAAGCCAGTGCCTGTGTCTACTGTAGTTTTGCCCCCAGAGTATTGCCCTGAGGAGAATAGATTAATGGCAAGAGATGTTCAAACTTTGTGTGCCCGCTTGCAGAATTCTGCTGTTTTGGCTAACTTGAAGACCTATCTTTCTCATTTGTCTGCAAGTGAGTTTGAAGCCATTAGTAATTTGATCGGTAAATATCCCATCCTTTATGCTGATGTGCCATCTTAAACTACTGTACTATATCATGATATTGATGTATGTAACAGTCAACAAATTAAGCAACATCCTTACCGAGTGAACCCAAGGAAATGTGATTTTTGAAATCTATCTTTATGAAATTTAAGGTTTAATATCCACTTGACCATGGTCTGGCTGTGCCTAGCCAAAGTCCATGGAGTTCCCCTTGTATACTGGTACCTAAATCTGTCTCCACCTTTAGATTTTGTACTGATTATTGTAAACTCAATGCTGTGACCAAGCCAGATTCCTTCCTACTTCCAAGAATGGAAGATTGTGTAGACCGAGTTGGTAGTGCACGCTATGTCACAAAATTAGACTTGCTAAAAGGGTACTGGCAAGTTCCCTAACACCTCGTGCTTCAGACATATCAGCATTCGTAACACCTGATAACTTCCTGCAATACTCTGTCATGGCTTTCGGCATGAGAAATGCACCTTCCACCTTTCAAAGACTCATGAACAGAGTATTGTCAGGACTGCAGAATACTGAAGTTTATTTGGATGATGTTGTGGTGTACTCCAACTCATGGGAAGATCACTTGATCAAGTTGGATGAAGTGTTTGGACGCTTAGCTGATGCTTCACTAACCTTAAATTTAGCAAAATGTGAATTTGCTAAAGCTGTAGTTGTATATCTTGGGACAGGGTCAGGTGCGACCAGTAGAAGCTAAAGTTTCTGCAATTGTTGAGTTTTCCCGACTAACAAGCATGAGTTGAGGTGCTTCTTAGGGATGGCCGGATACTATCGTGGCTTCTGCAGAAACTTGCTGCCATTGTTTCACCCCTTACTGACCTCCTAAGTACATCTAGGAAGTTTGTGTGTACATCAGAGTGTATAAGTGCTTTTAACACTTCTAAAGACCTTCTTTGTACTGCTCCTGTTCTCTCTGCTCCCAACTTTGCATCACCTTTCAAGTTACAGGTGGACACCAGCGCTACCGGAGCTGGTGCATTCTGCTGCAGGAAGATCAAGCGGGCATCGAACATCCTTGTAGCGTCTGTGCAGGATCAAAACTAGTAAGTCAACTATAAACTTCGTTAAAGTGTTACCACCATGATCTTTTGTTTGTAAATCTCACATTGGCTCCGGCCTGGCTGACATTAACAGCTCACTTGACACATTTTATGGCCGTATCGATGGATCCCCGATTCTCTCCCTTGTGACTTCATACGAACGCGCTAAACTCAGATCGAATTACGGCAAGCCATGCGGCCACATTCCAGACGTCGTCAAACTCCAATACACGTACGCGCACACACAGAGGAACATACCAGGACTCTCTTTAAGTCACATTCATTAAAATATGATTAAAATGTAATCCTGTAAGCCTGTATTTCAGTTTAATCATGTATGTAATATTAAGTTACGATTATAGTTGTGTGAATTGTACCCCAAACCTTTATATGCAAGTGTAAGACTGTATCTATGTCTTTATGTCTTTTTCACCCGGCCATGTTTAGGCTTGAATGAACCCTCTCAGGATGCTTTAATTAACTATGTATGTTCTGTTACGATACCATGCATTAGTCTATTTCTAAGGTCTTTTGGAGTGAAAGTTACCAATTCTGAAACCATCATAAATTATGCAAAGTGAGCCGCAAGACAAGACAAAGAGAACTTTTCCCTCCTAAAAATCCACGCTGGACATTGACTGTTCACCCAAGGAGGCGTTTTGGGCTTGTTTGTCTTTAAAAAGCAACCACACGCACGTTCCCTTTGTCTCTCGATTGTCTCTCAATTGTCCCTCGCCATTTCACGCACGTCTCTCCCGGACGTCTCGGCGACCGCGCTTCCATCACGCACTCCTCTCTTCGGGACGACCATCTTTTGGCACAAGTTTTCTTTTGTCAAGCCTTCTTCATCCGTCACCAGTCTTCACTCTTCATCGCCTAGGAGACGGACCCTTTCTTCTTTATTTTCCAGTTATCTTACTCTTAAGTTAAACCCTTGTTTGAAAATCCCGCCGAAGAACCCTTTCTCGGAAAAGGACCAATCGCTCCAGCCGCACGAACCGAAACTCCTGCAGAAACACGAAACAACCACAGCACCTGAACCTATGCAAGTATAGAACTATTCTTTTCGAAGCGTTTTAAGCTCGATGTGTAAGCTGAGTTTCCTTGCTGGCTCTCAAAGGTTTTAACTGTTCGTAATTTGCCATCTCTTTGATCACCTCTGTTTTCTTGACTTTACTTTAATTTTCTATATATGTGTATTATTTGTGTATATTTAGCAGTATAGCCTCTGTATCCGTAGTTTCATATATTAAATACATTATATTCATGCTCGATTGTTTCTGCTGCTCATTCAGAAAACCAAGTCACTTCTACGTTGATTCTGCAACATTGCTTTACGCTTTAATGCTATAATAGGAAGTTATTCTCGTGGCCAGAGAATAACATTTCTTTTATAATAGTCTATGAGAAAACCCATAGTTTGCTGGACAAACTAGGATAATTTTCTAGACAACTATTAAACTAGAACTAATCATATATGTAATTGATTATAATCCGTTGTAATTAATTCACAATATGTGTATAATTCCCTTTTTGGTCGATTTATATTATAATTAATCATAACGTGTTATGATTTAATTATACATATATTTCACCCATAATTTGAGCTAATTGATTAAATACCTGTAATATCGCTAAAGATCGTTACATCCTGTATCTCTTTTCTTTAAGAAGTTCTCTAAGAGTCATGAGTACGATTGAGAAAGAGGCATTGGCTTTATTGTTAGCACTCCAACATTTTGAGGTGTATTTGGGTGGAAGTAATGGCCCCATTACAGTTTACAACGATCATAACCCCTTGGTGTTTCTTTTGAGAATGTCCAATTCCAACCAATGTCTGATGTGTTGGTCTCTTATTATGCAAGAATATAACATTGATATCTGGCATAAAAAGGGAGCTGGATAACGTTGTTGCAGATGCTCTGTCTAGGACTTATGTTTTGGGCAATTTTGGGCGTGTGTGTGCGTGTGTGTGCACGCGTGTGCGTGCGTGCGTGTGCGTGCGTGTGTGTAGGCTGCATCGTGAGGCTTTATTAGTTTTTTTTTTTTTTTTTTTTTTTTTAATTTATACCTTGCTGATTGATTTTTCTTTAGTGTTATTGTGTTAACACTCTTGTTGTACCTGGTGCCTACGACAAGAAATCCTTTTTGTTTTGTAAGTTATCTTGTTTGTATATACTTCTGTCATTGTTTCTTTACCTACTAAGTTTATATTGTTAATTCTTTGGGAATGGATTAGTAGAGAGGTGGGTGACATTTTCTTTATATCTTGTTTTCTCCTGTTTAAGCTAGTTAGGGAGTTAGTTTATTTTATTGTATTTTTGTTTTCTTTTCTTTTGTAGCTTAGTTAGTTTCTCCCTAATATGTAGAGGGTTTAAGTTTGTTATTTTGGCTTTGCCCCCTCTTGAAGCCTTGAAATCCTCCCACATTTGTAAAATAAAATAATTTGTTTTTTACACTGAGTTGATTTTGGTCTTTGTTAAGGCACTGGGGTTGGGAATTGAACCTTGCTGCCTCCAAACATCACACCATTTTATTATTCTGTTACGTGTTCCTCCAACCCTAGACTAAATAGGGATGTAACACGGACCACACAAAAGCGCAGATGTGGAATAAAAGATAATTTTTACTTATCTTAGATGTTGATTCAGATACCATCTGAAAGCGCACTGCAGACTGCTAACAGCAAACAATGCCATGTATTTGAATGTTTGAGCAGCAAGCTCATTGGCCGCAGAAGCATCAGCAACCAATCAGCTGTGCAGTGTAGATAATGATGTGATCGCTACCAAATAAGTTAAAGACCTTAAAGACAGCCTGCACCGTCTAGAGATTCATGGCAGAACTAGGTAATTATGAAATGCCACTTTGCCCTCAGCCAAAAAGATTTGCCGGGGAACAAATGATTCACGAGACCAAAGATTGTCTGTTATATATACACAAGACGAATTATATCTCATATTTAACCAATACAGAGACATCAGAGCCAGCGTCAAATGTCAGAAGGACTAGCCGAGGTAAGGCTGATCTCGGCTGGGTACATGAGCACTGAGCACCCAGTGATCGCCTGGATCTCACAACTCCAGAAACGTCAGATCAAATTTTCAGATAGGCGCTATCTTTATCAATAAACCACAGATTTGAGCTTTAAACAACTACATTCTCACCTGAAAAACTCTTAAAACTACATTTCAAGACACATTAACAGTAGTTTTTTTTTAAATTACGTGTGTTTTCTCCTCAGCTATTGACGCTCACTGGTTGGTGCGAGATGCATTCTGGGATATCTGGCTTTATCGCGATGCATCTTTGATAAAATGGGCAGAGCAAGAACACATCAAGGGATTTGAAGTCTACTTGGCTAGATGTGAACTTTGAAATGGAACAGTACTTGGGCAGCGACTGATGACGTTTCTCAAGTCCACAAGAACACAAGTACCGACTTGACAGGGCTCTTATTTGGAGAGTGAAATGATGCACCTCTATTCTTTCTGCATCCATTTTAAAAACCTTGTCACATTTGTGGGTATGCTTACTTTCAGGCCTGTTGCAAGGTGGGGTGCGAGGCCCTGTGCGAACTTGATGTGCGAGGCCCGGGGGTGGGATGGGGGGGTTGGATATTTAAGAAAAAAGTTTGCTTTGCTTTGTATATTCAGTTTAACAGCTGTGTAACTGAACTGCGCACAATATTTTTGACGCGTAAATTATGTTCTAAATTATGAATTGGTCAAATGCTTTTGCAAAACGGTCTGAATCCACTCACTCGCATTTGTTTGGACTGCTCTCACACTGAATCAGACATACAGTATCGAGAGAACAACCAGCGCTGTTTTTTAGTTGTTTTCCTCTGTGAACTAAATGAATGTCTGACAATTTCGTTGCTTTTTGAAATGTTTGGATTTAAAAAAAGTTTAAAACGTCTAGAGATAGTAGTCTACACTCGTTTTGCGGTACCGTTGTGTAACGATATTAATTAGCTCAAAAGGGGAAATATTAAAGGATTAGTTCACTTTCATATAAAATTTTCCTGATAATTTACTCACCCCCATGTCATCCAAGATGTTCATGTCTTTCTTTCTTCAGTCGAAAAGAAATTAAGGTTTTTGATGAAAACATTCCAGGATTATTCTCCTTATAATGGACTTCAATGGCCTCCAAATGGTTGAAGGTCAAAATTATAGTTTCAGGGCAGCTTCAAAGGGCTTTAAATGATACCAGACGAGGAATAAGGGTCTTATCTAGCGAAACGATCGCTCATTTTCGAAAAAAAATGTAAATGTATATGCTTTAAATAAACAAATGATCGCCTTCCAAGTGCTTCCGCCAAAACCGTACTTTCGTATTCTTCAAAAAGCTTACGCTGTATGTCCTAAGCCTTCCCTATTCTACTTACGGAAAAAAATTAACTGGCGCTGCATTTGTTCCGTAAGTTGAATAGGGAAGGCGTAGGACATACGATCGTTTCGCTAGATAAGACCCTTATTCCTCATCTGGTATTGTTTAAAGCCCTTTGAAGCTGCACTGAAACTATAATTTTGACCTTCAACCGTTTGGAGGCCATTGAAGTCCATTATAAGGAGAATAATCCTGGAATGTTTTCATCAAAAACCTTTCTTTTCGACTGAAGAAAGAAAGACATGAACATCTTGGATGACATGGGGGTGAGTAAATTATCAGGAAAATTTTATATGAAAGTGAACTAATCCTTTAATAATTAGTCATTACTCGTTATGATTAATTATAAATATTTGAATCAGTTAATCAAATTAACTTAATGTAGCTGAATTAATATTACAATCAATTAATCTGTTCGGCCAGTGAACACTCAGTATTGATCGTCTATCAACTCTTATAGAAAGGATATTTTCCGTGGACACAGAAAACATCGCTTTCTTAGCACGTAGCTGTGATCGAATGAAAGTGAGTTCATTTGCCTGGGTTTGTAGGTTTGTGTCCATTTATACTCTGATAAATATAACAAACATACAATGCCTTCTATGATATTTTGATGTCCACCAACATGTGAGTCATTAAACAAGGAGTAATTTGATAGTAAACATCACCTAGATGAAATACATTATCTCATAGTTCCAACTTTCAGGCATGCATAACACTATACAACATACGAAAGAACAATTATACAGACAGTAATAATACACAAAATGTACTGGGGAAATGCATGTTCATTCATTTAGACGTTGTCAATGAATTAATGGCAAAGAATCCAGTTTTATAGACAATGTATGGTTCTAGTGGCCTGTCTCCTAAGTGTCTTTGAAATGTGTGTAAAGAGCAAATGGTGCAGATGGGGTGATAGCGCTCAGTGGGGGAGCCAGACCTTACGGGGCCTGCATGGGTGATTGCCTTTTACAATTGTGTGTGATCGCTCCAGACGCTACAGTTGCTCTCACTGATGGTCCGAAAGGTGCGTAATAGTTAGGCTATATATGCTTATTTAACTTTTTAGTGTTAAAAAAACCCTTTGTGGAATCAGATGAAATCATGCAGGCGTCCATGGTTTCTCCGTCCAGGCAATAAATGCACATCCTTGAATGAGCGCAGGTTTCTAGCGTATTTACTTGAACTTCTCAGGTAATATCTATGGTTTGACCCATTTCAGAGGTGGCCAAAATCAGAATTTAAAATGGTCTCAATAAAACTCTTTACGAAGTTGACGTGCGAGGCCTTACTGACTGACATGTATGTGCGTGAATCACGGACACACACACGCTCAGAGCAATATTGTAAGTTACTGCATAATACATTTTTAACAAGCAGAATAATACAGTCACGATACACATATTCTCACTTTTAGCTATGTCTTTTAACTAGGGCTGTCAATCGATTAAAATATTTAATCGCAATTAATCGCATGATTGTCATGAGTTAACTGATGATTAATTGCAACTTAATTGCACATTTTAATCTGTAATCTTTACAGATTAATCTTTACAGCTGATCATAGCTGTACAGGGTGGGTTTTTATTTCTCATCTCCATAAATATATCTAGTAGTAGAGCTAATACAAGGGCTAGAAATCAATTGGGGTTATCCTTTGCTGAAACTTCCTTGTGTGGAGAGCGCAGTTCATGGTTGCATAGCAATGACAGACGCCATGGGAGCGCAAGCGCTTTGGAAAGAAGAAGAAAGCAGTACGGCTGTGCTTTCCACGCATTTTTAGATGTGACATGTGAAAGGCCCCTATCTTTAGAGAAGCGACGCGGCGAGACGCTTCTGGGATGCTTCTGAAATGTGCCACGGCGCGGCTGGTGTAAACACAAGCATTGACTAGAGTGGCCGCAATCGATTCTGTTGGTTGCGTCGGAGCCGTACGCACCGCAGATGCATGCTGTGTAAATAAGGGGTAAATAAGGGGTTATCCTTTGCAATAGCCACAACTTCAAAGACTGGGCCAGGGGCACCAGAAACCATCACAGACAAAAGGTAATAGCCTAGTTACTATGCTTGTTTGACTATCAAATAAAATATGCATATAATAAAACACCGACTGTTAAATTTGTTTTGCAAAAATGTGAAGATCTGTCCTTTTTTTGTGGTTTTCTCAGCTACATGGCCAGGCAAATTAGGTAATTGTTTTTCTTGAGAGTCGTAAGGAATTTATGATTGTTCACACTTGAGGATAAGAATAAGGGAGAACAAAGCATTTCCTGTTTTCTTACCTGTTAAGCTGTCTGGTCGTGGGTCTATCCGCTCATAGATCTCATAGCTGTGTGTAATGAACGGTTTAGGTTCGTCATACAGAAACGTTCTTGACATCATCGACCCGTGATGCTGTGGTACTGCTGTCATCACTGGCCTGGCTGGTGACCCAGACTCGACCTGCCCGTGTCCACTCACAGAGCCTACACCTCTGGAATAGGGTGACATGGTGCGGCTTGCACTGCCCAAGTGGGAGTTAGAGGAACCCATTCTATGCAGGGCGGCAGGAGAGTTCTTCTGTGGGACTCCAGATAGTATGGTGCTTGTGAAAATGGAGAGCATAGGTTTGGATTCTGTCATGATGGGCAACCCATAGGAGCTTACTATGGTCTGAAGAGACCCCCGAGATGGAGAGACGCTGCTTCCATACAGCATTTGAGTACGAATGGGCATTGAACCAACTCGTAGATCTGGTTTAGCCCCGTCCATCACTCCTGATGCCTACAAAAAGATGCAAAAATCCTTTATTGCATCTCATCATATAAAATCTGATCTATCTAAAAGATAGGCATCACTTTAACAGTAATCTTCTCACATCATAATAAATTACACAGAAAAAAGTGCATATGCCTGTCATTATGTCTTCCAGTTTTGGCTGTGCTTTGGCTCTGCTGCTCTGCCAGGATTAATTGGTTCGAGGTAACAGTGTAAGCATGGATACAGGACATATCAGAGAGAATGGAGAAATAAATAACATTTTCTTTGTTTTTAAAACCGGTGATTTGGAGGTTTGCTATTTTGAATGATCCATGGCCAATTTTTATCATTTGTTGTGACAACAAAATTTCAGCTTGACGTTACTCTCACACCTTACAAGCGCCACAGTAGCCTGAGCTATTTTTCTCTGCATGAATATGATGTTACATGTACAGGCGAATAACTTATACAATTTCCTTTGGAATCTTTCCTGACAAAATATAAATCATTATTATAGGTTTTCAAAGTGTATTTGGATAAAGACAGTTTGGAAGATGGATTTTTGTATATATATATATATATATATATATATACATATATATACACACACACACACACACACACACACACAATTTGGAAGTTACATAGTGTTGCTTTAATTTTCAGAATGGCCACTTTCTTGTTTTCCTGTATTAATACTGCCAACTGACATGAAAATCCATTAAACTGGTTACTATTATTAAAAAAAGGTAACGCTTTACAATAAGGTTTCATTAGTTAGTGGTTAACTACACTGCATGCATAATTATTATGCAAGTTGATTTTCTGATCATATTTTTTTTCCAGGCACATTTTACCAATTCCAAACCACATCAATCTTAATAACTACTATTAATTTTGTATTTAATCATTTATAAGTGATATATAATTGTTCATGAAGGCTGGAAATGAAAAAATTCCATTATATTGAGGTGTGCATATTAGGCAGGTTTTCTTTTATAGATGAAATGAGCCAAAAAGAGATTTAACTCAGACTGAAAAGTCAAAAATTATTAAATGCCCAGGAGAAGGATGCAATAATAATGCAATACTAGAAATTGCAAAGTTAAAGCATGATCATTGGACAGCAAAATGCTCATTGGGTCAGCAGGGTCAGACAAAAACAGATGGAGAAGAAAAGACATGTTAACTGCAAAAGAATGAAGGATTAAGGTGAAGAATTAAGTGTGACATCATCAGGAACCCTTTAGTCTCAAGCCCCACCATTTTCCAGACCTGCAACCTACCTGGAGTCTCCATAAGTACAAGGTGTCAGGTTCTCAGAGACTTTGCTATGGTAAAGAATCCAGAATCCTATGACCCACACTTAATAAGAATCACAAGCTTAGGTGTTGTGAAATGCATGAAGACTGGTTCCCTGAGAAGAGTCAGAGTCAGCGTCAGAGTCTTCGACGGTGTGGGAACGCCTCTCCGTGACTGCGTAGTGAAGTACATGTAAAATCAGTCCAATGGCGTGACGGAATGTCATAGGCGGGTGACATCATTAACCAGGAAACTATAAAGCATACCCAGGTATAGAAGCAGTAAAAGAGCTACATAGAGCTACGATCTATCTCTCCGGGCCACCAAGGAGACGGCCAAATCCATCGGCCGATCTATGGCAGCCCTGGTGGCCACGGAGAGGCACCTGTGGCTCAATTTATTTGGCATCAAGGAGCGTGACAAAAGCTTTCTCCTTGATGCCCCTGCCTCCCCCGCAGGCCTCTTCAGCGACACAGTTACAACAGTCATCGAGTGGTTCCAAGACTCTAGGAAGCAAGCTGCCGTATTATCAAAGGGCCCCAAGCAGGCTCTGGTAATGGAACAAGAAGTGAAAGCTTTGTTAGAGAAGGGGGCCATAGAACATGTTCCTCTTCTCAACAGAGAATCAGGGTTTTACAGCCGTTATTTCATTGTTCCAAAAAAGGATGGGGGATTACGTCCGATTTTAGATCTGTGTCTGCTAAATCGTTCAGTGAGCAAACTAAAGTTCAAGATGCTGACACTCAAGCAAATCATGTCTCAAATCAGGTCCAAAGACTGGTTTGTCATGATAGATCTAAAGGACGCTTACTTCCACATTTCCATCCTTCCTCAACATAGAAAGTTCCTGAGGTTCGCTTTCGGGGGCGAAGCGTACCAAGTCAAGTCAAGTCAAGTCAAGTCATCTTCATTTATATAGCGCTTTTCACAATACATATTGTTTCAAAGCAGCTTCACAGTGACAATAGGAAAATTATTATCGAGCCAAAGTTGGTTTTTGATTGAATCACTTACCTTTACCTTTAATGCATTCTTGCCGTTCATTTACGTGTTTAGTCTATAGGTTTGCGTGTTTGAGTGTGTATGTGCACAGAAGCTTGGTCTTTTTTTAAAAAGTGATATTTGCCAAATTACTTGTCTGGTCCGCATAATACAGAAAAATTTAGTTGTGTCCGCGGATCTATGCGAACTAGAATAATTTTGATAACGTTTTATCTATACATAGGGAAAGGAAAGGGTACCAGTATCAGGTTCTTCCATTCGGCCTAGCGTTATCACCCCGCACATTCACGAAATGCATAGATGCAGCTCTGGCTCCACTGCAACTCCAGGGCATTCGTGTATTGAACTATATAGATGACTGGCTTATTCTGGCTCAGTCCGAACAGATGGTGGTTCGAGATGTCGTTCTCAACCACATGAGAAAACTGGGGTTAAAGCTCAATTCCAAGAAAAGTGTGCTCGTTCCAGCTCAGAAGACCAGTTTTTTAGGAGTAGTTTGGGACTCAACATCGATGCAGGCACGACTTTCCCCTGCTCGTATCGAGTCGATACTAGTAGCCATAAATAAGCTAAAGCTAGGCCAATCCATCACTGTGAAACAGTTTCAGAGACTGTTAGGCCTCATGGCAGCAACGTCCAGCGTGACACCTTTTGGCCTGCTGTACATGAGACCCTTGCAGTGGTGGCTCAGGACCAGAGGGTTTTCCCCGAGGGGCAACCCATTTCGCATGATCAAGGTCACGCGGCGATGCCTTCGCGCCTTGGACATGTGGAAGGTTCCTGTCCTCTTGTGGGCCCAGGGGAAGCTTCTATCTCTAAGGGCTATGTATATCCCTGGGTCGATGAGTCAGGGGGCCGACGTCCTGTCGAGGCAGGGGCTGAGGCCCAGAGAATGGAGGCTTCACTCCGAGGTGGTGAAGTTTCTATGGGAAAAGTTTGGTCAGGCAGAAGTGGATCTGTTTGCGTCTCGAGAGACGACTCACTGTCCGCTCTGGTTTTCCCTGACACAGCCAGCCCCTCTAGGGCTGGACGCTATGGTTCAGACGTGGCCGAGGCTACGTCTGTACGCTTTTCCCCCAATCCCTCTGCTCCCAGGAGTTCTGGAAAGGGTTTGCCGAGACGGGGTCAGTTTGCTACTGATAGCTCCGTTCTGGCCGGGCCGAGTTTGATTCTCGGACTTGGCATCTCTCCTTGACGGCCCTCCCCTGGAAATTCCAATCAGGAGGGACCTTCTATCTCAGGCGATGGGATCAATCCTTCACCCACGCCAAGAACTGTGGAAACTGTGGGCTTGGCCTCTGAGGGGGCCCAGCTCATAGATGCAGGTCTCTTAACTGAGGTTGTTGAGACCATCCTCCAATCCAGAGCTCCCTCCACAAGGAAACTCTACGCTTTGAATTGGAAACTGTTCACTTCATGGTGCGGAAGTCATCAGAAAGACTCAGTTAACTGCCCTCTTGGTACAGTGCTGGAGTTTTTGCAGGAACAATTCTCTGCAGGGTTATCTCCAACCACAATAAAGGTGTACATGGCGGCTATATCTGCTTACCACACTCCTTTGGGTGGAATGTCAGTTGGTAGAGACCCCTTAGTAGTTTGTTTCCTTCATGTCACTTTGAGGCTGAGGCCTGTAGTTCAATTGAGAATACCATCATGGGATTTGGCTTTTGTTCTAAAAGGCCTTTCTCTGGCTCCCTTTGAGCCCATTGAAGAAGCATCTGAGAAATATCTAACTCTGAAAATTCTCTCTTCCTCCTTGCTATCACGTCTCTCAAGAGAAGTGGAAACCTGCAAGCCCTTTCGGTTTCTCCTTCATGTTTAGACTTTGCTCCAGGCATGGTCAAAGCCTTTCTTCACCCTAGACCGGGATATGTTCCTATGGTTCCCACTAATGTGGCTAGAACTATCTCTCTGCAGGCCTTCTGTCTTCCTCCTTTCATTACTCCGGACCAGGAAAAACTTAATCTGCTTTGCCCTGTTAGGGCCCTAGATGCATATGTCCACAGAGCTGCCCTGTGGCAAAAGTCGGATCAAATCTTTGTCTGTTTTGGGTCACCTAGGAAAGGGTGCCCAGCATCTAAGCAGAGGATGAGCAAATGGATAGTTGAGGCTATCTCTCTTGCGTGCAAGTCAGCCATCACGCCATTGGACTGTTTTTACACATGCTTCACGACGCAATCACACAGAGGCGTTCCCACAGCGTCGAAGACTCTGATGCAGCATCTCGTTCCCTTCTCAGGGAACCATGGTTACATGCGTAACCTGAGACGTTTTTTTATAGGCTTTTGTCATGTCTAGTTTTGGGTTTTGTTTGTGTTCATATCTTTTATTTTGTTTTCATGCTCACTGTCATGGTTCCTGTTGTTGTGTGATTCCCTTGCTCCTCATGTGATCTTGCCATGTGCTCCCCTTGTGAATGTGTCATGTTGTCATTAGGCTTGTTTGACTTCATGCAGCGCTGCACAGACCGATCGGCGTCTGACTTTGAAGCAGTGCATGCAGGTAAGAAATTTTGTCCGACTTGAGACAGCACCGACGCCATGTGACTGTGATGTATGGCTTCAAAGTACCGCGAGAGTGATTCGAGAGCAGCCGACTGAGTCAGCCAGCGCAGTTTCTCAAGAGCAGCTGCACGAGCTCTGATGACAACACAGCTGTTCCACGATTGGCCAAATTCACCGCATGACAACGATCACGTGTGTTTTGTGTTTATTCTCACACCTTCAGTTCCACTAATGCTAAAAAATCTGTATTTTTATAACAGTTAAAGCTCTTTTCATGTAGTTCATGTTGTATTGTGTCATGTTTATTAAAATAAAACTGATAAAAAACGTAGACCCCACTACATTGGTATTTAAATTAATATATGTTTATGTTGAACTTTATTCTTGTAAAGGTCATTTTTTAGGGTTCTTTACCTAACCTAAGTCTCTGAGATCCTGACACCTTGCACTTCTGGAGACTCCATGTACAGTAGGTTGCAGTTCTGGAAAATGGTGGCGCTGGAGACTAAAGGGTTCCTGATGGTTTATACTTAATAATATTTAGTAATAATACTTAATAATACTTAGTAATACTTAATAATTCTTAATAATTTTGCAGTTAACATGTGTCTTTTCTTCTCCACCTGTTTTTGTCTGACCCTGCTGACCCAATGAGTGTTTTGCATTTGCGTTGTCCATTGGTCATGCCTTGTAACTTTGCAATTTCTAGTATTGCATTAGTATTGCATCCTTCTCATGAGTATTTAATAATTTTTGACTTTTCAGTCTGAGTTAAATCTCTTTTTTTTTTTTTTTTTTGGCTAATTTTGCCTGTAAAAGAGAACCTGCCTAATAATTATGCACACCTCAATATAAGGTGTTTTTCATTTCCAGCCTTCATGAACAATTATATATCACTTATAAATTATTAAATACAAAATTAATAGTAGTTATTAAGACTGATGTGGTTTGGAATTGGTAAAATGTGCCTGGAAAAAAAGAGATCAGAAAATCAACTTACATAATTCTGCACGCAGTGTACTTTAGTTAACATGAACTAAGAATGAACAATACTTCTATGGCATTTATTAATCTTAATGTTAATTTAAACATTTACTAATACATTATGAATATCAAATGTTTTTGTTAACATTAGTTAATGCACTGTGAACTAACATGAACAATGAACAGCTGGATTTTTAACTGACATTAACAAAGATTAATAAATACTGTAACAAATGTATTGCTCATTGTTAGTTCATGTTAGTTAATACATTAACTAATGTTAACCAATGAGACCTTACTGTAAAATGTTACCAAAAAAAAGATTATAAGATTAAAATTTTTAATGATTGTTAATACTGTTGACATGTATTTATAGGACCTTAAAGTTGAATTAATGGAATGCATGCATTTTGTTAAATATTTGTTTTATTTTTAATGACTGGTTAAAGACTTTTTTTCTTTAAATGATGGATAAAGTCAGTAATACAGTGCACAGCATAAATGAGTACACCCTCTCTGAAACTTCTGAAAGTCAGCAATTACTCAATTACTTAGAAGACATGTTAGGGTTCTTTAGAGATATAATGTTCCAGCAAGTCTGCTTAATCAATTACCAAAGAAGCATGTCAAAATTATTCAGGAAAATAAGATTTTCTTATCAAGGTGATAAAATGTTGTGTAGCAAAAATGAGTACACCCTCCTAAAAGTTACTAAATAAAACGAAATAAAAATGTTCTGGTGTAAGTTTAAGGCAATGTTTGATCAACAGGTAAGTATGTTGAACCAAAACATTTAAAGAGAAGTAATTTCTTGACAATTAAAAGTGTTATACAGCCCACTGAATCATTCTCAGACTTAATGCTGACAACAACGGAACCACTTGGGACTTATTTTTTTAGCACAAAAGATGACAGTGGTACAAGAGGATTACCAAATCATTGTTTTAAGTGTGAAAATATAGCAAACGTAACACAGAAATTAAAAAACAATGGATTTGTGACAAGGCCCCTGAAATAATCAGGCCTTCATTTCAAGCTTTCATTTAGTGATGAGGGATTTTTTTGCTAGACAAAGAGCAGAAGAAATACCAAGAAAGTGTCTCAGAGCCAGCAAGAGCTACGAAAAGAGTGACTGTTTATCTCACAGAGTAAGATGCAGCCTGCAGAAATGACATGCATGGTTGTTGTTCTCACTGGAACTACCTACTGTAGCCAAAGCACAATAAAGTCAGTTAGCCATTTCCAAAGCCCATATTTACAAAATATAGATTCTGGGAATCAATAATCTGGTCTCATGAGACCAAGGCCCCATCCACATGAAGCCAGATCTTTCCCTATCCGATCTTTTTTTCCCCTTGTCTCAAGAAATATCAGTGTACACACGAAACCGCTGAAACTGGCTCAAAACGATGTAGTATACATGCCAGACCAGTATGTGGCACTGTAATTCTGCCACAGAGATACACAGAGAATAAGACTTGGAGCATGCACATAAACCTTGAGTGCTGTAAACAAACTTTAGTAAAGCTTAGAAATAATGCTTTATTTTGGCTCAGTAGCTTCTGCAGCACGAACACAAGCATCTAGAGTCTGCTATTGTTGTTGTTGTTGCTGTTTTGTGCTGTTAGCAGTGTCTGACTAGGGTCGACACGTGGGGTGATGACATCATCGTTTCACAAAATATACGGATAGGCTGTACACACAAAAACGCAAGGGCGGCGTTTTCAGATTTATCCACTCTGGTCCTTCTGTGGACATGTATTGCACTCAATCTTAACACTCTTGAGCACCTGTGGGGGATTCTGTAGAGACGAGTTGAACAACACTCCCCATTAAAGATCAGGGCATTTAAGGAGCTCATCATTCAGGAGTTAAAAAGGACAGATGTGACAATTTGTCATGAACTTGTACACTCTGTGCCAAGAAGGGTCAGAGCAGTATATTCAAAATTACGGAGGGCATACTAAGTACTAGAATATTATACATTTGTTGAATTAAATCTAGGGTGTACTCATTTCTGCAATCCTTAATTTAAACAAAATTGGCTAATTTACTTATTTTATGGCTATTAATGCCTCGATTGCTTCTGTCTGCCTCGCTGCTCAGAGTGGTTTGCGTCTGTAACTCCGTATAGCTTTGTTTTGAATCTCTTACTTTCATTCATTGTTGCTTATATTATCATTACCTTATATCTAATATTGCCTACCACATTAATCTGACATCGCTAGCTTTTAATCTTTTAATCTAAATCGCTATTACAACGCGTTTGCATCTCGCTAGCTTGTTAACTTGTCATCAGTCTCTCGCGCGCTCCTTTTCTTTTTCTACACGTTCATCAAACAGCTGTGGTAAGTCGGATCAGTCTACAAACACGGTGAGTCATGTCATCCTCTCCTAGTATTTTATCGTGCTCTGCTTGTCACATGTTCAGTATAGCTTTCTCTGTCAGCGATGAGGGATTTACATATCATAAATGTAGGGAAATAGTCAGGCTGACAGAGAAAATCTCAGAATTAGAGACACGCATCCAAACCTTAATGGTGGATAGTAAGAATACAAGGGCTTCAGATACTGTTTTGGATGCGACTAGCTTAGTGAACTCTGTACATTGTTCGGTTCCGGCTGTAGAGCCCGCGCAGCAGGGCAATTGGGTAACTGTGAGGCGGCCTAGCTGCGGAAAACACCATTCTTCCGTTCCGATTAGAACATCAAACAGGTTCTCCCCACTCAGTGACGCACCCACTGAGAATCCTGTTGAAAGTGCCCTAGTTATTGGCGATTCTATTACACGGAACGTGAAAATAGAGACACCAGCCACCATAGTCACATGTTTGCCGGGAGCCAGAGCATCTGACATCAAAGCAAATTTACAAGTGCTGGCTAATACTAATCGTAAATACTCTAAAATTATAATTCACGTCGGCACTAATGATGTTCGACTTCGCCAGTCAGAGATCACTAAAATTAACATTAAAGAGGTGTGTGAACTCGCAAGTACAATGTCAGGAAAAGTAATTTGCTCTGGCCCTCTTCCTGTTCGTCAGAGTGATGAGATAGTTAGCAGATTATCATCACTCAATGGCTGGCTGTCTAAGTGGTGTCCGCAGAATAATATAGGTTTCATAGACAATTGGAAAAGTTTTTGGGGCAGACCTGACCTGTTGAAAAGAGATAGTATTCATCCCTCCTGGGATGGTGCTGCTCTTCTCTCTAGTAATATGGCACATAGTCTTAGAGCTGAAACATGACAAACTGGGGCCCAGGTCAGGAAGCAGACATACTGGCTAAACCGACCGTCTGCTAGCTGCCTCACGTTACAGAAGTCAGATAATTCCCAACACATAGAAACTCTTCCACCTAGATATTATCACATAGAGACTGTGTCTGTACCCCAAATTAGTAAAAACAAAAAACTTCCAAACCCATTTAAGGGTAAAAATTTAATTGATGTTCAACAAATAAAAAATAGAGATAATACTGATAAACAAATGATAAAGCTTGGGTTGTTAAATATTAGATCCCTTTCTTCAAAAGCACTTATTGTAAATGATATTATCACAGACAATAATCTAGATTTGCTGTGTTTGACAGAAACTTGGCTAAAACCGGACGATTACATTACTTTAAATGAGTCTAGCCCTCAAGGTTACGATTATCGACACAATCCTCGTCAGAAAGGCAAAGGGGGAGGTGTTGCTGTAATTTATAGTAACATTTACAGTATTAGTCAAAAGTCTTTCAAATATAATTCCTTCGAAGTGATGGTGCTTTATGTAACGTTATGTAAGTTGACATTTGTGCTGGCTACTGTATACAGGCCACCAGGACACCATACAGACTTTATCAAAGAATTTGCTGATTTTCTATCGGAGTTAGTACTAGCTGCAGATAAAGTCCTTGTTGTTGGTGATTTTAATATCCATGTAGATAATGATAAAGATGCATTGGGATTGGCATTTACAGACATTCTAAACTCTATTGGAGTTAGACAACACGTGTCAGGACCCACTCATTGTCGTAATCATACTTTAGATCTAATATTGTCACATGGAATCGATATTGATGCCGTTGAAATTCTGCAGCAGAGTGACGACATCTCAGATCATTATCTAGTCTCGTGTATACTACATTTAGTCAAGGCTGCAAAACTGCCTCCCTGCCATAAATATGGTAGAACCATCACTTCTACCACTAAAGATCGCTTTATAAATCTTCCAAATCAGTTTCATCGCCTTAGCATACCAGACAGCTTAGAAGACCTCGATGTTGCAACAGAAACTATTGCCTCTGTCTTTTCCAGCACATTAGACTCAGTTGTTCCTTTGTGCTTAAAAACAATTAAGGAAATTAATTTAACGCCGTGGTACAATGAGCACACTCGGGCCCTAAAGGGAGCTGCCAGAAAAATGGAGCGAAGCTGGAAGAAAACAAAACTAGAAGTTTTTCACATTTCGTGGAGAGAGAGAATGATTGAGTACAGAAAGTCCTTAAAAACTGCTAGATCTGCCTATCATCTTTTAAAAGAAGACTAACAACCCTAGGTATTTATTTGATACAGTGGCTAAGTTAACAAGAAATAAAGCTTCAACTTCTAATGTTTTCAAAGAGCACAGCAGTAATGACTTTATGAACTTCTTTGACAATATTAGAGAGAAAATTATAACCATGCAACTGCCTACTACAGTATCGCGTCAGACAGTGCATTGTAGTGTCCCTGAGGAAAAATTCAATTCATTTACTGCTTTAGGAGAGGAAGAATTGTCTAAACTTGTTAAATCATCAAAATCAACAACATGTATGTTAGACCCTATACCGACTAAGCTATTGAAAGAAATGCTTCCAGAGGTTATAGATCCTCTTCTTAATATCGTCAATTCATCTTTATCACTAGGACACGTACCAAAAAGTTTTAAGCTGGCTATTATTAAACCTCTTATTAAAAAACCACAACTTGATCCTAGAGAATTAGTCAATTACAGGCCGATCTCAAATCTCACTTTTCTGTCAAAAATACTAAAAAAGTATTTTTTGTTCAGAGGGGGTGTACTCATTTATGCTGTGCACTGTATATACAGTGCTCAGCGTAAATGAGTACACCCCCTTTGAAAAGTAACATTTTAAACAATATCTCAATGAACACAAAAACAATTTCCAAAATGTTGACAAGACTAAGTTTAATATAACATCTGTTTAACTTATAAAAATAAGGTTAATTATATAACTTTGCTCCAGAGACTTTCAGTGGGGTGTACTCATTTTTGCATCACCCTAATTTGAGTAAAACTGAAAATTTATAAGTTATATTATTAACCTTACTTTCATGTTATAAGTTAAACAGATGTTATATAAAACTTAGTCTTGTCAACATTTTGGAAATTGTTTTTGTGTTGAGATATTTTTTACTAAATGTTACTTTTCACAGGGGGTGTACTCATTTACTCTGAGCATTGTTTGTGTGTGTGTGTGTGTGTGTATATATATATATATATATATATATATATATATATACACATTTTTTTTTGTTGTTTTTTTCAGTTAGCTCACAAGATGAGATGATACACAATATTGGGTTCACGAGAACGAGACAAGACAATATTTTACACTATTTTTAAGAAATATTCAATGATAAATATCTGACTGGAAAAATTCTTTTATTTGACAAAATGCAAAACGATGTAATAATTATAGCCTTTAAAATCACTTAAAATACATAAACAATGAGGCAATAATAATTGGTTCAATAATTGGTTCATAAAGTATCAAAAGCAAGTAATCATATGGTTTTACTGAACAACACTGTTAAAATACATAGTGTAATATACATAATATAAACATAATCAACTTCTGTACATTACGTATTATAACAAATGCCAGCAGAGGGTGTCAACGGCCTGGTGATTGTTGTTGTTACACTTTACAGCATAATCAAATCCTTGTTTAATATTGACCAAACAACATTTAATTAAAACATTTAATTGTCTACTTAATCTTTAATATTTGGCCACTTCTTTAGGATAGAAATGCTACAGAAACTTTAATTTTTTGAACAAGAACACGTGGACATTAAAACATGCAAACTCAAAGCAAACTTTTTATTTAAAGTTTAAACTTTTATTTTGAAAACATGATGAACAACAATTTGCATATTTAGAAATACATTAATGCATTCTCCTGTGTTGGAGTTTATAAATGTTTACGTTACAAATCTGGTGAAATGGCACACGTTGCATTATTAGATTAACGTTATTAGTAGAGTAAAAAGTACCGACTTTGGTACCAATCGGTACTGAAATTTTAAAAATGTGACGCTTTGAGCGCTGTTGAGCGATTCATAAACAACTCTGATTGGCCATTGTGTTCATGGCTCATCGGATATATCTGTGATTGGCTACAATGATCAACACATGGGAGCATCTGAAAGCAAAAGGAAGCGTTTGAATTTGAAAGCGCTTTGAAAGCGGGAGCGTTTGAAAGCAGGTGTCTATCAGCGGACTGGTCCACGATAGACACTTGCTTTAAAACGCTCCCATGTGTATCTGTGTAAGCGTTCGGTGAAGAGCATCATTGATTACTATTTACAATGTTTTTGAAGTGTTGATCATTGAAGCCAAACACATATCCGATGAGCCGTGAACACAATGGCCAATCAGAGGTGTTTACGAATCCGCTCAACAGTGCTCAAAGCGTCACATTTTTAAAATTTCAGTACCGACTTGTTACTGAAGTCGGTACTTTTGACAACTCTTGTTATTAGCAACCCAAACTCACAGCATATGTAGGAGATGGGGTGCTTCTCATTTTTAATTTGTGCATCCTCGTTTCCTTTCCTCGTTTCCTTTCATTGCTTCCTTTCCTTGTGTCTTAGCTCCACCCCTTAGGATGCAAGGGAAGGACACACCTGGGTTTCCTCGCTCATGACTCCTCAGGAAGCTTCCTCGGCCCTTGTTCCATGCCTCCTTGCAGTGCAATTAGAGAATTGTGATGCCCCTCATGATGACTGAGTTCAATCAGTTTCCGGGTCACGGGCTGGTGGACGGAGGAGGGAAGAAACGAGGAAGCATCAATTTGAGTACTGAGAAGCACCCAAGGAGTTTAGATGCATTCACAACATGTTGTATACATGTTGTATAGTGTAATTACCGTAATTAGGAGATTTAAACTGTTCACAAAAGTGTTCACTTCCTCGTAGAGCTCATAATTATAGCTTGTAAGATGGGAAATTTCTGAGACCTCCTATTGTACCACGTGACAGCTGTACCATCTGACCACTGCAGATTAATTTAGGTGTTGCCATAGAAATGCATAATTCCCAGTCCGAGAATGTGAATCGCTCCGAATGGAACATCACGTGTTGATATCACGAGACAGCTGTTCACCTCGATGAGAAAAATATTGTAGATAATATAATATTGGCTGAAGTTGAGAAGTTTAAAGGGGTTATGAATTACTTTTTTTATAATGTTTCCTGAAATAATAATAATAATAATAATAATAATAAAAACACTTGATGGTGCTGCGGGTGGCTGCCTCGCTTTGGAGCTCTTAAGTACTTTTACTCTTTTTGATTGTTTGTCCTGTTTTAACTTTTTTTGTCATGTAATGTCACCTTTATTTATATAGCGCTTTTTACAATGTAGATTGTGTCAAAGCAGCTTTACATTGATAACTGGTACATTATTTGGCTGCACAGCAGCTCTTAAAGAATAGTGTCAATGCAGGCAGATCAAAGCACTGTTGAATATCAAATGTCAAGTGTCAAGTGTCCCCAACTAAGCAAGCCAAAGGCGACAGCGGCAAGGAACCCAAATTCCATCAGGTGACATCAGGTGGCAGACAAGTGGCAAATAGGTGTTTAAATGGAGAAAAAAACCTTGGGAGAAACCAGGCTTAGTTGGGGGACCAGTTCTCCTCTGGCCAACAGTGCTTTGTTACGATTCAGGTTGCTATCGTAAGTCCAATAGGATCACAACATTCAAAGTATTTATTCCAGTTCCATCCAATTGAGGATCGTATTCATCACGCTGGTATGGACGGTTGTTGAGGAACTGTGTCGTGGCTGTCGTGTCGATGAGGCCCTCACAGTGGATGATCTAGTTGACTCAATCTCTGCTGATACTTCAGTGCTGCGTTGTGGTCGTGTCAAGGCACAGGTCCTTGGTCTCACCTGGATACGGCCCGGATCCGGTTGACTACGGTGAACCTCGGGATAACCAGAAAGACTAATATTAGCGTAGATGCCATTCTTCTTCTGATGTAACGAGTACATCAGGTGTTATAGGAAGTGTTCCCGGTTCCAGCTGACCTAATTTATGCAGCCTAATAATCCTTTAACGGATTTGAAAATATAAATTGATAATGTGTTATGTGTATGCCAAGTTAAAGAGATGCGTTTTTAGTCTAGATTTAAACTGACAGAGTGTGTCTGCTTCCCGAACAATGCTAGGAAGATTGTTCCAGAGTTTAGGTGCCAAATAGGAGAAGGATCTACCGCCTGCGGTTGATTTTGATATTCTAGGTATTATCAGCTGGCCTGAATTCTGAGATTGCAATAGACGTGAAGGACTATAATGAATTAGGAGCTCGCTCAGGTACTGGGGAGCTAAACCATTTAGTGCTTTGTAAGTAATTAGCAAGATTTTAAAATCTATACGATGTTTAACAGGAAGCCAATGTAGTGTTGACAGAACTGGGCTAATATGGTCATACTTCCTAGTTCTAGTAAGAACTCTAGCTGCTGCATTTTGTACGAGCTGTAGTTTATTTATCAGGCGAGCAGAACAACCACCCAGTAAAGCGTTACAGTAATCTAGCCTTGAGGTCATGAACGCATGAACTAACTGTTCTGCATTTTTCATTAAGAGCATATGTCTGTCACAGACACACCAGGCTCCACCATCCACCAACCACAGCGCACACCTTCCCCGGAGTACTAATCACCGCCACCTGCACCTCATCAGCCCACTCATCACCAGCACTACTTAAGACACACACTCACAGAGTCACATTGTCCGGTCTCGTTTGCATCGAAGGACTTACCTGTATGCTTACCTCAAAGACTCCCCGTGTTACTTACCTGTTATCCTGTCTCCGTGTTCCCTCGAACGATTCCTCTCTGTGTGTGAAGTGTTGTCTGCAGTCATCGTCTCCAGTCAGCAAACCTCAGCATCCATCGGCACTCTGCAATCACAAAGGACAGTATCATTTTCTATACCATTCTACAACCACCATTCACTGCAAGATACTCACCTGTTGTCACCTTTAACTCTGCTTGTGTTCAATAAATACCTGTGTTACTATCTCCTGTCTCCTGGTTGGTCCTTCTGTAACAGAAGACCGGACCAATACAGCGGAACACAAGTATGAGCCAACCCGATCAATTTCAGGACCTGGTGGACGCTTTGCGTCGCACACTTTCCACTCCTCCACCACCGTCAGCGCCCACCTTCACTTCCGCAAACACCGTCACTTCTCCTTCTCCGCCAGTGTACGCCAGTCCCATGGCCAAACCAGCGCCCTACTCTGGTTCGGCGGAGGAGTGCAACGGATTCCTCCTGCAATGTTCTCTGACCCTGGAGATGCAACCGCACTTATTCCCCACCGATTACTCCAAAGTGGCGTTTGTAATCTCCCAACTGTCTGGCAAAGCGCTGCAATGGGCTGATTCCATCTGGTCACAAGACAACCCTGTGCTTCAGTCCTACTCCAGTTTCGTCGAGCACTTCAGAGAAGTTTTTGGAAAACCTTCATGGGATGCATCTATTGGTGAGAAATTATATAACTTAAAACAAGGAAACATGTCTGTTAATGATTATGCCATTCAATTCAGAACTCTCGCTGCTCGAAGTGGATGGAACGAACGAGCGCTCATGACGACATATCGCCAGGGTTTGGATCCTCGAGTGCGGTTGCATCTCGCTGCATACGAGGATACCATCGGCCTGGAACATTTCATCCAACTCTCCATCCGTTTCGCCACCCGTATGCAGTCGTGTCTCGATGAGCACCAGGGTCAGCAACTGTCTAACACCTCCCTCTGTCGACCAGAATCCGTCAGCACCCCAGAACCAGCCAACGAACCTATGCAAGTGGAATCTAACCGTCTATCACCCGCTGAACGGCAGAGAAGGCTGACCCAGAAACTTTGTTTATATTGTGGATCCCCAGGGCATGTACTCTCCACATGCCCAACACGTCCTCCTCGTCCCATGGTGAGTGCTATCCTCCCTCATACTAATACATCTAAACCACTCACAACTATTGTACAGCTTACTGCTGCCGATATCTCCGTTCCAGTTACCGCCCTCCTTGATTCTGGGTCAGCGGGAAATTTCATCTCCGGCGCCCTCTGCCGTCAGCTTGGTATCAGGACCCAATGTACGCCGTCAACCTACCAGATCCAATCGATAACTGGTAAACCTGTGAGCAGAAGACGTGTGAGCCGGAGCATAGGCCCTCTACAGCTTCAGGTTGGCATTCTTCATGTAGAGGATATCCATCTGCTGGTTCTGGAGGGTTCCACCGCTGACGTGATATTAGGGCGTCCGTGGTTGGAGCAGCACAACCCCATCCTCTCATGGAAGACTGGAGAAGTCCTGAAGTGGGGCGACACTTGTTTTCCATCCTGTTTTTCCACACTTCCTGTTCCACGACAACCAACCTCCCGTTGTCTCCGTGTCCACGCCACTTCCATCGAAAGTCCCATAGAGAAGAGGTCAGTGGATATCCCCTCGTGTTACGCCCCCTTCAGCGACGTTTTCTGCCCCATGAGAGCTTCCAAGCTGCCTCCACATCGGCCATGGGATTGCGCCATTGATCTGCTTCCGGGTGCGTCAGTGCCAAGGGGACGGATATATCCTCTATCCGTCCCGGAGGAGAAGGCCATGGTGGAGTACATCGAGGAGGCTCTGGCTCAAGGATACATTCGACCTTCTACCTCCCCTGCTGCTTCCAGCTTCTTCTTCGTGGCCAAAAAGGACGGAGGCATGCGGCCTTGTATTGACTACCGTGCACTCAACTCTGTCACCGTCAAGTTCCGATATCCCCTTCCTCTCGTCCCAGCGGCCCTGGAACATCTCCGTGGTGCCACTGTGTTCTCCAAGTTGGACCTCCGCAGCGCGTATAACCTCATCCGGATATGCGAGGGGGACGAGTGGAAGACCGCCTTCGTCATGCCCACCGGCCACTACGAATATCTCGTTATGCCGTATGGCCTGGTCAATGCCCCCTCCGTATTCCAGGACTTCATCCACGAGGTGCTCCGGGAGTTTCTCCACAAGTTCATTCTGGTCTACATCGACGACATCTTGATATACTCCCGGAGCATGGCCGAACATCGCCACCACGTTGCGGAGGTCCTGAAACGCCTGAGAGAGTACCAACTCTTCCTCAAAGCCGAGAAATGCTCATTCCATCAGACCTCAGTGCAGTTCCTTGGATACCACATCGACCACAGTGGCATCCGGATGGACGAGGGGAAGGTGGAGGCCATTAAGAACTGGCCCACTCCAACCACTATCAAGGAACTCCAACGATTCCTCGGCTTTGCCAATTTCTATAGAAGATTCATTCAAAACTACAGCTCCATCTCCAACCCCCTTACTGACCTTTTACGCAACAAGCCCAAGTCTCTGTCCTGGACCCCAGCTGCCACGGAGGCCTTCAACCACCTCAAGAAAGCCTTCACCACCGCTCCACTCCTGGTACATCCGGACCCCCACAAACCATTCGTGGTCAAGGTCGACGCCTCCACAACCGGAGTTGGAGCGGTTCTGTCGCAGCAGCAGGGGAATCCAAGCCGCCTCCATCCATGCGCCTTCTTCTCCCGCAAGCTCAACCCGGCGGAGAGAAATTATGACATTGGTAATCGAGAACTGCTGGCAGTCAAGATGGCCCTCGAAGAGGGTTGGAGGGAGCTAAACATCCCTTCCTAGTTCTCACCGACCATAAGAACCTTGAGTATCTCCGATCCGCCAAAAGACTCAACCCCAGACAGGCCCGCTGGGCGTTGTTTTTTACACGCTTCGATTTTACCATCTCCTATAGACCCGGTTCCAGAAACATCAAGGCGGACGCTCTTTCCAGACTCCATGCTCCCGAACCCATCACAGAGGATCCTGAACCCATCCTTCCCAAACGGGTTGTGGTCAGCCCCATCACCTGGTCGGCGGAGACTTTACCCTCCTCCAATGCCTCCACCAACACTCCGCCGGGTTGCCCACCGGGCTTGCAATACATCACCCGCACACGGCGCACTCCACTAATCCACTCTGCACATACTTCACTTGGCACTGGCCACCCGGGGGTCAATGAGACCCTCTCGCTGCTAAAGGAGCGCTTCTGGTGGCCCAACATGGCTGCCGATGTCAGAAGGTACGTGCAGGGATGCAGGGACTGCGCCATCTCGAAGAGCCCACGCCATCTACCATCCGGCAAGCTCCATCCTCTGCCCGTTCCCAACCGACCCTGGTCACACCTAGGAGTTGACTTTGTCTCCGATCTTCCTGCATCTGACGGAAATACCTGCATCCTGGTCGTGGTAGACCGATTCTCGAAATCCTGTCGTCTCATCCCTCTGAAAGGTCTTCCTACTGCCATGGAGACAGCAGAGATTATGTTTAACCAAGTATTCCGCTACTTCGGCATCCCTGAAGACATCGTATCCGATAGAGGACCACAGTTTATCTCACGGGTATGGAGAGCCTTCTTCTCACTCCTAGGTGTGACCGTCAGTCTCTCGTCTGGCTACCACCCTCAAACGAACGGGCAGATGGAAAGAAAGATCCAGGAGATCGGCCGCTACCTCTGTACCTTCTGTCATGGCCACCAGGACTCTTGGAACCAGTACCTGGGTTGGGCCGAGTACGCCCAAAACTCCCTACGCCAGCCATCCACCGGACTCACACCCTTCCAGTGCGTACTCGGCTACCAACCCCCACTGTTCCCCTGGACCGGGGAACCATCAGACGTACCATCTGTGGACTACTGGTTCCGAGAGAGCGAGAGGGTCTGGGACTCAGCACACCACCAACTCCAACGAGCACTCCGGAGGCGCAGGATGACAGCAGACCTTCATCGTTCCGAAGCTCCCTCCTACCAACCGGGACAGAAGGTCTGGCTGTCCACCAAGGACATCAGGATGCGCCTCCCTTGCCGTAAGCTGAGTCCCAGGTTCATTGGCCCATTCACCATCCTGGAGCAGATCAACCCTGTCACCTATAAACTCCAACTGCCTCCAGAGTATCGCATTCACCCCACTTTCCATGTTTCGTTGCTCAAGCCTCACCACTCTTCTGTTCCTCTCTCCACAGAGCCTGGTGTGACCGAAGCCGAGCCCCCCCTTCCACTTCTACTAGAAGACGGAGCTGCATACGAGGTGCGTGAGATCTTGGACTGCCAGCGCCGTGGTGGTCAGCTCGAGTACCTCGTGGTCTGGGAAGGTTATGGCCCGGAGGAACGCTCATGGATTCCACGTAACAACATCCTTGATCCTAACCTGCTTGACACTTTCCACGCTGCTCATCCTAACAGACCTGCCCCTCGTGGAAGAGGTAGACCACCACGACGTCGGGGTCCGCGGCCCTCAGGAGCGGGCCGTGGGGGGGGGGGTACTGTCACAGACACACCAGGCTCCACCATCCACCAACCACAGCGCACACCTTCCCCGGAGTACTAATCACCGCCACCTGCACCTCATCAGCCCACTCATCACCAGCACTACTTAAGACACACACTCACACAGTCACATTGTCCGGTCTCGTTTGCATCGAAGGACTTACCTGTATGCTTACCTCAAGGACTCCCTGTGTTACTTACCTGTTATCCTGTCTCCGTGTTACCTCGAACGATTCCTCTCTGTGTGTGAAGTGTTGTCTGCAGTCATCGTCTCCAGTCAGCAAACCTCAGCATCCAACGGCACTCTGCAATCACAAAGGACTCTCCCTCTCCCTCCATCCCCCTCCCCTCTTCCCCTTCCCCTTCCCCTTCCCCTTCCCCCCCGGACTCACCATGGGGCTCCCTGCAAATGGACAGCCTGGATAAATCCGGCTAAACATATAACACTACATCGAACTCCTTAATAAACTGACTCCCCCCTCAGGGCTTGGGAGAGGTTTTGTAGGAGTTCATTGAGTAGTGCGACCACCACCTGTATGGGGCTCACTGAGAATGGACAGTGTGGATAAATCGGGCTAAATAGATATCATTACATCAAACTCCGTAATAAACTGACTCCCCCCTCAGGGCTTGGGAGAGGTTTTGTAGGAGTACCTTGGCCGAAAATGCCCTAGTGATACCTCCTGAACAGTGGACAGATTAATCTGTACCGCCTGAACATCAAATAGCCCCATGTAAACCCCCATCGGGTTTATATCCCTACCCCCTCCCTACCCCCATGTAAACCCCCATCGGGTTTATATCCCTCCCCCCTCCCTACCCCCCTTCCTACCCCCCTTCTTCCTTCTTCCTCCTTTTTTTTTTTTTTTTGGTATTATTATTATTATTATTATAATTGAATTTTTTATTATTATTTTTTTTCTTTCCTGCCTATTTCTCTCAATAGAGAGGTATATTATACATACATATACATAACTCATGCACTTCATATAATTACACGTAAATGGTGTTTTTGTTGTGTACCTATGTTAATCTCCAATTTATTTGTACTGCACTGTTAATGTCTATCTTTTTATGTTATATTTTCGTTGTATGTCTCATTGTCTTGCTCTAATAAAAAAAAAAAAAGAAATAAAAAAAAGAAATATTTTTACAAAATATACTGTCTTTACTGTCATTTAATGCATCCTTGCTGGATAAAAATATTAATTTCTTTAAAAAAAAAATCCCAAAACTGACCCCAAACTTTTGAATTGTAGTGTATAATGTTACAAAAGCTTTCTATTTTTGGAATTTTGGATGTAGGAGTGAATGTGCATAATTGTCTGATGCTCAGTTGTTCAGTGGTGGCTGTAATGTACCTGTCCTGCAGCCTGGCCCTCTGCCCTGGAGTTTCTTTGCTGTGTGGTACTTCCCCCTGAACCAGGGAATGAGTTTTGTAGTCTCAGTTGACACTTGCCCCGTGTCTGACTGCTGTAGTAACTGACAGTATCTTGATAACCACTATCAGAGTAAGAGTTCATCTGGGTAGAACTGTGGGAGTTCCCCAAAGACCCTGGGAAAACAGTAAAGTGGTTAGACACTTAATATTAGTATTAAGAAAATTTTAATTTTAGGGTGTTTTCATACTAGAGCTTTTTGTGTGGACCCACACCAGTTTGATTTACAAGCTTTGTTTGGCTGATGGGTGTGGTTTTGCTTAAACAGGTGGTTTGGGGTTTATTTCATGTGAACAGTTTCACAGCAAGTTATGAAAGCAAATCTGTCCTATGTTATGGAAGTAGACTTGCATGTGTCCGCTCATACTTACATAATGCATTTCATAGCCTCTTGTATCTGAATATACTGCTTTGGAGAGCTACAATTTTTTGCTTCTCTTGCAATTAATCTGTGCGTTTTGGTGGTGAATCCAAAAGGATTTTTTTTTTTTTTTTTTTTGAATATTGAAAAACTTTCAATTAACAGTCATCACTAAGTTACAGTGGTAAACAGTTGCCACTAGTGCTCAGGGTAGTATTCATATTGATGACTCACATTGATTAAGGCTTTTTATACATTGTTTCACAAGTTTGCCTGCCCATTCAGCCTTAATAGTTAATAGTAAATTAACTTGGCTTGCTGTCCTTGAGGAGGCTCGAACCCGAGGCTCAGCTCAAGCTCCGAGCTAAACCCCCCTATAGCAGAACTGCACAGAGGAGGATTAAGAGAATAAGAGGAGGAGACGGGGAGGAGGAGGGCTGCCGGAAGAATTGTCACTGGGATGGCACAGTGATTTCTGCTTATATACGCTCCTAATATGCTTCTAATTAGATTAAATTGGCGCAGAATCAACTTTGCATTGCTGTCTGTGATCACGTGAAGAATCAGCCAAATTTTCACATGCACCATCAAAAGCAGTTGTTAAGAATAGTGCTGAGCTGTCTGCGACCTAAAGTGTTTAAAAAAAAAATGCTGTAACTTATTCATATAACCAGTTCTTTATTTACCCTTTGCACTGCAAACAAGCAGAGACATAGAGTCCCACCTACGTGCGGCACTTCATTCAGGATAGAGGCGGGGTGGAGTTATGAGGTTTGACAGACAGTTTAAGAATCCAATGGAGTTACGAGGTTTAGTCACAAGCTGATTTAATACTTTTAATTGGTTAAATATTTGCAATATTTGTAATGTCACATTTTTTTCCTGGTTAAATAAACAGTGCATCAAAAAAAAAAAGAAACTAAATACAATTGTATTTTGTATTTTTACATTTACTATGAAATTAATATTCTTTTTTTTTTTTAAACCAAGTATAAATCTAATCAATTTAGTTTTTAAAACCATTCTTAAAGCATCTATTCCAAAATAATAACTAAAGGCAGTAACAATTTAAACAATATATTTTATCTGTGAACTGATGTTCTTTTTAATAGTCAACTTATTTTCATCATTCATCAAGCTTGTTTAATATTGGTCACAGACACGAAGATATACCTTTAATTTCACCAAGCTGATTGCTCACTGAAAGACTCCCACAGTCATCATGTTTTCAGGCCATTTCAAGTTTGAATTTGACATGACATAAAGTGGTTATATCTAAGTGGCTGAGTTGTTTACTTTGTAATTAGTCTTCCCATTAAGGCGATAATGTTGTTCATTGCCACCTCTCACGTGATTTCCCCCCATTCATTCTCAATTATCCTAGTTTTCCTTATCTGCTTTGTACTTTGTGATCAACAAAAACAGAAAAATGAATAATTTTGACGGCATTGATGAACCTGTGGTGGTTTCTGCGGTGGGGAAGAAACGCAAGTCATCGAAATGTAATCATTTACGTGAGGAGATTAAGAAGATGAGGCACTCGAGTCGAAAGGAGGAAAAATGCCGGCTGTTGCTTGTTCCACGACAGCATCAAACTTCTGTCACGGTCCCCAAAACTGAATCATGAACAGTTTTTAAAAGCCGTTTTTAATACCAATGTACTCGGCAAATGTGTTTATTTTAACCGTGCGGTGGTGCCAGATACTCTATAATCGGTAATGACAAACGGAGACATAATTAATTTATAACATTAACAAGATGACTCGTTGAATTCATTTTGGGAGCGACGACTGAATGTATTTTTAGTCAAATGCCTGTATATAAGATTAGTATTGACAAAGTTCAGAGGCTGTCATATATGTGAATCAACTTACTTTGTTGTGTATTTTCAATATGAAAAATAACTTTTATATTGATGGATTAATTGCATTTTGAAAAAAAAAAAAACGTGTCATGGATTTATTGCATTTTGGGGAAAAAATAATCCGTTTTTATAATAAACCTTTGAAAATCAAAATCTAGATTTGAATTTTTAATGTTTTTATAACCAAAAGATGCTATGTGAAAGTTTGAAACAGAAAAGAGTGGTTTTCATCTTGTCGCTTTCTTGGTAAAGAAAACACATTTTTACTCAAATTAATCAAAATGGATTTATAGCGTTTTGGAACCAAACTCTTCATATATATATATATATATATATATAGATAAATTTTTCAATAGATTAATTTTTTTAATTTCACGATAAGTGTGCGATTAATCGCACACTTATCGTGAAATTAAGCATACACCATTTATCTTGTTTAACATGTACATTTTGCCATCATTGCCTATATCCAGCAAAGTAAACCATCAGATTGAATTGTGATTCTCACAAAACATGTTTTTTTTTTCAAGGTAAATTTAGATGTCTTTCCAAAAAAGGACACCAAATAACCAAATTTTTTTATATATAATTCATACATTTATGTTCACCAAAGCACCCTGTAACACAGTTCTTCTGTACGGGAAGAACAAGGCGGGAACCGGCGAACGTTCAACACAACTTTAATACAAAGTAAACAAATACAAAACGAAAGTAAAATGCCAGCAGTTCCTCACGGACAACTGCCGGCCGCACAAACATAATAAAACATAAAATAAAATCCAGGCCTGGTCCTCTCTCGTCCTTCACTGTCGTCGCTCCCCTTTTATGCTTCCGGAGCTTCTCCGTGAGAGACTCGAGACCGGTGCAACGCGCAGCTGACGCTCATTATCACTCGCGTCACCGGCCTCGCGCCGTTCCCTCACGGCTCTCGCCCGCCCTGCTCGTCACACACCCATAAAAAAAAATAAAAAAATCACAGCAAAAAAACGTTTCAGAAATCACAGTGTATAGTATGTGCAACAGCAAAGAGCTTGTTTACATTTTAGACAAGTCAAGTTGCGATACTGAACAGGACCACATGGACATGGAGATGCCAAAAAAACCCTAAACTAACCGCCTTGACCTGCATATATACGAAGTACACAGCAACATACACAGGACAAATCCAAATATTATCCTGAATGTGTGAAAACAATGTGAATGTACCGAAATGTGTCTGTGCATAAAGACGATGTGCGATCAGTGCGTCGAGAGCGGTCATACATGATTTGTTTGCGCATCAATATAACAGACTCACGCGTGCTTCTGTATGTCACCGCAATCGTCTTTACTTTGATTGCAATCCTCATTCATCAAAACTTTCATAGCAAGAAGCTGATTTGCTTTATCCAGCCGAGAAACATAGTTTTCATATCAACTGGCCATACAGCGGTGGGATATTTCGACGTTCCATTCAGACAGGAACAGCGCGATGCGGGAGGGCTCGCGCTCTTCAGATACAATGACAGAATATGACAGAGAGTTCGTGTTTTAAAGTGAAACAGACACTGGAATGAATAAATCTCTCTGCCATCTCTGATATAATCAGCATGGACTTTAAGATCTAACTGCGTTATGACGCAATTTCACATGTTTCCGTAATTTTTTTGCGTTAAATATGCGTTAAATTATTTTAACGCGTTAAGGATTTTGAATTAATCGCATGCGTTAACGTTGACAGCACTAATATATATATATATATATATATATATTATGGGTGTGACGAGATCTAGTGCCAAATTAGCATAGAATATGCCTCCGCTATGTTTGCCTCCACTGTCATTCTGCTCTGTTTACAGAAATAAAAAACATTTAATTCAGCTAGATAATGGGACGAGAGTAAGACAAGATGACTGACAAGACCATGGTGGAGGATTCGTTGCGCAACAGAGCCTAAGCGTCTGGTAAATGTCATCTTGTAAAATACGCACACAGCAACGCCAAAAAAAAGTTTTTCCTCTCTCACTACCCTCATCTGTGGGGTGGTCAGGGGGTTCATGGGGGTTCCTCAGGTGGACTGTGCAATTGCGGTGCATTTATGCCCGCAAAGTGCTGCCACCTGGAGAAATCATCTGTGGCTCCCATCCAGTGCCTGTGAGGTGATGGCAACTCTAGCTGTTAAGCCTCATAGTGCTGCTGGACAGACCGCCTCCTCCTTGCATGCAACGGCCGTCCTGCAGGCCAAAGCAACACACAAGGGTAGTTCTGAGCCGGGGTTGATGCAGGACCTGCGTACGCTGACTGACCTTGCCCTCTGGGCGAGAGAAGTCACGGCACAGGCCCTCGGTCAGACGATGTCCACCTTGGTGGTCCAGGAACGCCATCTCTGGCTAAACCTTGCGAGATGTCGACAAAGTGCGCTTTCTTAATGCTCCCATCTCACAAGGTGATCTCTTTGGCGACACTGCCGGGGATTGCACAGCAGTTCCCGACAGTTCAGAAGCAGACATTTCTGCCATGAGGCCCACAGAGCCAGGTAAGTGCACCACACTCACTGCCTCTACTTCGGGACGCTGTGCTTCCCGATTTAGGCCCAAGCGCCCTCGCTGCCCCCGCGGGTACGTCTGTTGTCTCTTTGGTGCCACTTGTACGGGCCTTGGGAGCCTCACTAGAGCTTCCCAGCCCGTCCCGCTGGCCCATTCGGACAGTCAGACTCGGCTGTGCGATTCAGTTTGCCAGGAGGTCCCACAGGTTCAGCGGTGTCTTGTTTGCCTCATGGCAGACAAGGAGGCCCCTGTCCTGTGAGAACCTAATGAACCTTATTGTAAAGTGTTACCAAAATTTGTTTAGATGCTTTCTGAGATGCGAGCTCCAGGCCGTCAGCCACCGTTCAGCGCTCATGTACCCCCCGAGAACAGCTTCATCTCGTCCAGTCCTTCGGGAATTTTCCCGCTAGCTCTTATGTAGATCATATTTAAACATGAGGTATTCGTTTTGGCTATATCAAACGGGCGATCTTTGGTCCTATTAATATATTACTTGTTCCAGAGCTAATAGATTTGGCTTAAGGGCAATATTAAGTGTTGTAACTTTATATTTACATTGAAATTAAATCCTGTACTAACTAGAGCGCTGCTTTTGTACGTTTGACTGAACGGTGTGCTTGTTTTTATTTCATATTTTACTTGTTATACTGTTATAATGGCTATTGTTGTTGATTCAAATATTATTGTTCAATAAATAATATTTTATATAAATAACATGCCGTATTTTTTTGGTATTAAGAAGTGATTAGTTAGTGATTTCGACTTCCGTTAGTGATTTCGACTTCAGTGAAAGTGACATTAATATGCCATGAGATGTCTTTATGAGAAGTTGCTAAGACTTCTATATTGAAATGGACTGAAACAAGGAAGTTGTCTTTATTTTAAACAACATCCTACGAGATGCAACTGACACATGCATTGACTAGCGCTGTCATGGGAGTGATGACAGCCTCATGTTAAAAGAACAAAGACCGCTTTCCTCAGCGGACATTCAAACTGATTTTGTGATTATGAATATAAGATTGATCTGAAGAATATCAGCTAGATGCAGGTAATACACTAACTCAGGTGATCTCTCTCTCATAATACTCTACATAGTACAATGAGTTTCAATGAAGCGACTCAACGTTTTTTTATTACTAGTTCTAAAGTGACGTTTTAGAATTAGTAACGGAGGCTTGGGCTCAACTGTTAAACTGTCAACTTGAGATTTTAATCCGTGGTGGAAGGAAGTATTTATTATTTATTTACACACTTGTGCTGTTGAACTATTGTATAAACGCAATATCACACTCGTAGCTGTGCGATATGGCAGGTATATCAGCACGGCTGTGATTCGGCTACACAGCTACGAGTGTGATATTGCGTTTATACAATAGTTCAACAGCACAAGTGTGTGTGTGTGTGTGTGTGTGTGTGTGTGTATATACACACACACACACACACACACACACACACACCTAGCAACCCTACCTTAAAATTCAAGGTAATAACACCAAATTTGGCCAAAACCAAACATCTACAGGAAAAATTTATATTCAATTTTTTTTTTTTTTTGCCATGGTACAGCAATTGTTTAATTAACATTAATGAAACAGACAGCCTATTAAGACTGTACCGCATGGATCTAATATAATGTTACACATCAAATGTTTTCCCCCAACAGTGAACCAAACGTTCACTTAAGACATAACAGATAATGCTGAGGCATATTTGTGCGCGGCCTTCAGATCTGTCAGTCAGCGAAAGTAATATCGTTTTGTTTACATCAGCATGAGTTTGAAAATTACATTTCATTGGTACAGACTCATGCCATTGAGATTATTGCATTACGTAATCACGTTTTTTTTAGAAAATGACCAATTGTTTTGCTAGATAAGACCCTTATTCCTCGGCTGGAATCGTGTAGAGCCCTTTGAAGCCGCACTGAAACTGCAATTTGGACCTTCAACTCGTTGGTAACTGTTGAAGTCCACTATATGGATACAAATCCTGGAATGTTTTCCTCAAAAATTTCTTTTCAACTGAAGAAAGAAAGACATAATCATCTTAGATGACATGGGGGTGAGTAAATCAGGAAATCAGGAAATTTTAATTCCGAAGTGAACTAATCGGTAACACTTTACGGTAACACTTTAGTATAGGGAACACATATAAACTATTAACTACGACTTTTCCCTCAATAAACTCCTAATTTACTGCTTATTAATAGTTAGTAAGGTAGTTGTTAAGTTTAGGTATTGGGTAGGATTAAGAATGATGCAGAATAAGGCATTAATATGTGCTTAATACGTACTAATAAATAACCAATATTCTAGTAATATGCATGCTAATAAGCAACTAGTTAAAATACCCTAAAATAAAGTGTTACCCACTTTACAATAAGGTTCATTAGTTAAACATTAATTAACGCCTTCCCTATTCAACTTACGGAAAAAATGTAACTGGCGCTGCGTTCGTTCCGTAAGTTGAATAGGGAAGGCGTAGGACATACGGCGTAAGCTTTTTGAAGAATACGAAAGTATGGTTTTGGCGGAAGCACTTGGAAGGCGATCATTTGTTTATATAAAGCATATACATTTACATTTTTTTTCGAAAATGACCGATCGTTTCGCTAGATAAGACCCTTATTCCTCGTCTGGTATCGTTAAAGCCCTTTGAAGCTGCACTGAAACTGTAATTTTGACCTTCAACCATTTGGAGGCCATTGAAGTCCATTATAAGGAGAATAATCCTGGAATGTTTTCATCAAAAACCTTAATTTCTTTTCGACTGAAGAAAGAAAGACATGAACATCTTGGATGACATGGGGGTGAGTAAATTATCAGGAAAATTTTATATGAAAGTGAACTAATCCTTTAATAGTGAATACATGTTCCCTATACTGAAGTGTTACCGATACTTTTAGATGTTTAATTGCTATTTGGAGCACTGGGACGGCTAGACAAGGGCTTAATTAACTAATTTTTGTGAAAACCTCAAATGCAACCAAAATGGACATTTTTCACTTGCTTTACCTGTAGCTCGTAATTAGCCCCTGCACATTCTGACTCATTTTGCCAGCACGGGTCACACACACACACACACACACACACACAAAATACATTAATGTTTAACTAATGAACCTTATTGTAAAGTGTTACCTATATATATATATATATATATATATATATATACACACACACACAGTGCACAGCATAAATGAGTACACCCCCTCTGAAACTTCTGAAAGTCAGCAATTACTCAATTACTTAGAAGACATGTTAGGGTTCTTTAGAGATATAATGTTCCAGCAAGTCTGCTTAATCAATTACCAAAGAAGCATGTCAAAATTATTCAGGAAAATAAGATTTTATTATCAAGGTGATAAAATGTTGTGTAGCAAAAATGATTACACCCTCCTAAAAGTTACTAAATAAAACGAAATAAAAATTTTCTGGTGTAAGTTTAAGGCAATGTTTGATCAACAGGTAAGTATGTGTCACAGACACGCCAGGCTCCACTATCACCCAATCACAGTGCACTCCCTCACCAGAGTACTGATCACACACACCTGCACCTCATCAGCACGGCAATCACCACCAGTACAAAAGACACGCTCACTCACACAGTCATCATCCGGTCTCGTTAGCATCTAAGACTTACCTTCATGCTTACCTCAAGGACTCCTGCAAACTACTTACCTGTCTCCAGCGTGTTTCCTAGTCTCCAGCGTGTTTCCTAGTCTCCTTCTGTGTCTCCCATCTTCGTGTGAGTTCTCCAGTGTAACGACTGAGACAAATCAGACACAATTATTTGTTATAGTTAACCAATAATTGGGTAAAGCTCACTCTGGGGTCTGTCCCCCATCCCCCGAGAAGTTCTTAGTTACAAGTTTTATTGCGCTAAAGAATGTGGTTGCCACATTGAGAGCAGAGAAGGGACACAGGAAACGTGCATCTTTCCTGCATTATCCCCACATAACACAGACTCTCCTGCATTCATTTATAGACAGACTGTTCTATAAATGAACATGCACATCCCCAGGAAATGGTATCCATTATTACTGTTGTTGTATTGCACTCATTGTATTCACACGTTTTATGATACATTTAAGGTAACTTCAATTATGCCATGTTTAGTGTCTATGGGTTTGTATCGAGAAGATTTAAATGCTTGTGTATGCGGTATGTCCATACCTGTGCAACACATCAATATTACAAGAATCTTTAATAGTTCTTCTTCAAAAACTCAGCCAGTTGATCTGGCTCGGTCGTAAACGCCCTGACAGGAGGCGTGGTGTCGCCCGGAAATACAACATCTTCATTGGTCCGGTCAACAACTAAGAGGTGTGACTTTGACCAGAGGTTAAAAGCCAGTGAACAATGCCACTCCCTCTCTTTCCTTGCTTCTTGGACGACTGAAGAGACCCCCTTCTTGCTGCAGGCCTGTAGGCCTAGGCCTGCAGGCCTCGGCCTACAACCCAGCCATGTGCTCATCCATAAGTTGTTTCATAGTACTTCATCTAACGCAGAAGATACTGGCAACAACTTCGGACCAAACCATCAAGATTACAACCCAGCCTGCAGATCCGATGCTCCTCAGCCTAAAGGCATCTTGCAAGTATCGTACATTTGAACACTAAACAGCGATTTAGTATTGATTTGTAAAACTTACCTTTGTCAGCAAAGGTGTTTTATTACTGAGGAAACTGATGATTCTTTTCCAGATTGTCTTTGACTTTTTCCCGGTTCAACTCTATCATTGCTCATTCTTACCTACGTATGTCTGTGACCTGTGTGTATGTTATGTGTTTGTTAGTTAATAAAGATTGTGCACAATACATGTTTGGTTCTGCCTCCGTCTGCTAATAAATTGCCTCTTAAGCGATTTAGATCCTGATTACATGCTCTGAGTAGTACTGTACAATACGAATGTTGTTTTTCCATAACCTGGAAATGAACATTTCTTAGAATTAATAAACAATCAACACTGAGTGTTCACTGGACGAACAGGTTAATTGATTGTAATATTAATCTTAATGTAGCTACATCCAGTTAATCTGATTAACTGATTTACATATTCATAATTAATCATAATTAATAATCATGAGTTATGAATAATTATTAATATTTCCCCTTTGAGTTAATTCGCTACACCAGTGTCTTCTCTGCTCTGCTTCGCCAGCCATTCGTCAGTCATCCCAGCTCACCATCACTGCAAAACAAAGGACAGTATCATTCATCTAACAATCACCATTTACCTGCATTCTCACCATTTACGCACCTGCATTCCTGTTATCTCTGCTGGTTGTTCAATAAACACCCGTTACCTGTATTCCTTGTCTCTGACCCTTCTGTATTGTAACAGAAGACCGGACCAAGACCGCAGAACACCAGCATGAGCACCCCGGATCCCTTCCAAGAGCTCGTTGACGCTTTGCGCCGAGCACTCACCTCCAGTCCACCAGCATCTCCACCAGCGATCACCTCCGTCAACACCGCCGTCACTCCTTCACCGCCTGTGTACGCCAGTCCCATGGCTAAACCGGCGCCCTTCTCTAGTTCGGCGGAGGATTGCAACAGATTTATTCTGCAATGTTCGCTGGTCCTGGAGATGCAACCGCACTTATACCCCGATGACCACTCCAAGGTAGCATTTATTATTTCACAGTTAAGTGGCAAGGCGCTTCGATGGGCCGAATCTCTTTGGTCTCAAGATAATTCAATCACCCAGTCACTCACCAGTTTCGTCGCCCACTTCAAAGAGGTTTTTGGTAAACCTGCCTGGGATTCTTCGATTGGTGAGAAATTGTATCATTTAAAACAAGGTTCTATGACTGTGAATGAATATGCTCTTCAGTTCAGGACACTCGCTGCCACCAGTGGATGTAACAAACAATCCTTGCTAACTGCCTATCGTCAAGGTTTGAATCCACGAGTGCGGTTGCATCTCGCTGCATACGAGGACTCCATCAGGCTCGAACGTTTCATTCAACTCTCCATACGCTTCGCCACTCGTATGCAGTCGTGTCTCGAAGAGCACCAGGGCCAGCCACAGTTCACAACATCCCTCCGCCGACCAGAATCCATCAGCCCTCCAGAACCAGCCCACATATCCATGCAACTGGAAAACACTCGGCTGACACTTGCAGAGCAGCAGAGGCGGCTGACCCAGAGATTGTGCTTGTATTGTGGTTCTCCTGGGCATGTCCTCTCCGCATGCCCCATTCATCCTCCTCGTCCTATGGTGAGTGCCATTCTACCTTCAATAAATAAGATGAAGCCACTCACCATTATTGTAAACCTTACTGCTGCTGATGTTTCCATTCCAGTTAATGCACTCCTCGACTCTGGGTCAGCAGGCAATTTCATCTCCGGCGCCCTCTGCCGCCAGCTCAAGCTTAAGACTACAGTTACGCCGTCCACCTACCAGATCCACTCAATAACTGGAAAACCTCTCAGCCGAAGACGTGTACATCACTGTGTTGGACCAATACAGCTTCAAGTGGGAGTGTTACACATCAACAACATCAACAACATGTGCTGGTTCTGGAGGAATCAACTGCTGACGTGATTCTAGGGCGCCCATGGTTGGAGCAGCACAACCCTGTCATTTCTTGGAAAACCGGCGAGATCCTGAAGTGGGGCGATAACTGCTACCCGAACTGTTTCCCTACATTACCACTACCATCCTCTCCACGTCCTAGATGTCTGTCTGTCTGTGCCACCTCCATAGAAAGTCCTGTCGAGAAACGTTCCGTGGAAATTCCTCCATGTTACGCCCCCTTCAGTGATGTCTTCTGCCCGAAGAGAGCCTCCAAGCTCCCTCCACACCGGCCATGGGACTGTGCCATCGATCTGCTTCCGGGTGAGTCAGTGCCCCGTGGGAAAATCTACCCATTGTCACTACCGGAGGAGAAGGCCATGGAGGAATACATCAAGGAGGCTTTAGAACAAGCTTACATCCGCCCGTCTACTTCCCCTGCTGCTTCGAGTTTCTTCTTCGTGGCAAAAAAGGACGGAGGCTTGCGGCCTTGCATTGACTACCGGGCACTCAACAAGATCACAGTTAAATTCCGTTATCCACTTCCTCTCGTCCCAGCAGCGCTTGAACATCTCCGTGGTGCCACTGTCTTCACCAAGTTGGACCTCCGCAGCGCCTATAACCTCATCCGGATACGTGAGGGGGACGAGTGGAAGACAGCCTTCGTGACCCCTACTGGACACTACGAGTACCTTGTAATGCCGTATGGACTTGTCAGCGCCCCCTCCGTATTCCAGGATTTCATCCATGAGGTGCTCCGGGAGTTTCTCCACAAGTTCGTGCTGGTATATATCGATGACATCTTGATATACTCCCGGAGCATGGCCGAACATCGCCACCACGTTGCGGAGGTCCTGAAACGCCTGGGAGAGTTCCACCTATTCCTCAAGGCAGAGAAGTGTTCATTTCACCAACCCTCAGTGCAGTTCCTTGGCTATAACATCGAGAGCAGTGGCATCCGGATGGACGAGGGGAAAGTGGATGCCATCAGGAACTGGCCAACACCTTCAACCATCAAAGAACTCCAACGATTCCTAGGATTTGCCAACTTCTACCGTCGCTTCATTCAAGACTACAGCATCATCTCCAGTCCACTAACCAACCTTCTACGTAACAGGCCCAAGTCTCTGTCCTGGACACCAGCTGCCACCCACGCTTTCAACACCCTGAAGGAGGCCTTCATCACCGCTCCCATCCTTGTTCACCCTGATCCAGAAAAACCTTTCGTCATCGAAGTTGACGCCTCAACCACAGGAGTGGGAGCGGTATTATCTCAGCAGCAGGGGAATCCAAGTAGACTTCCAAGTGTGCCTTCTTCTCCCGCAAACTCAACCCAGCGGAGGTAAATTATGACATCGGCAACAGGGAACTTCTTGCCATCAAGTTGGCCCTGGAAGAGTGGAGGCATTGGGTGGAGGGTGCACAACATCCATTCCTGGTACTAACTGACCACAAGAATCTGGAGTATCTCAGAGACGCTAAAAGACTAAACCCACGACTAAACCCACATTGGGCGCTGTTTTTCACCCGTTTCAACTTCACCATCTCTTATCGTCCTGGACCAAAGAATGTCAAGGCGGACGCCTTATCTCGTCTCTATAGTCCTGAAGAAAACACTGAAGAATCTGAACCCATCCTACCTGAAAGGCTTATTGTAAGTCCCATCACCTGGTCCGAAGAAACCATGCCCTCCTCCAATGCTTCCACCAACACTCAGCCGGGTTGCCTGCCAGGTTTGCAATACATCACCCGGACACGACGCACTCCACTCATCCACTAATCCCACACGTCACTGGGCACTGGCCACCCTGGGGTCAATGAAACCCTCTCGCTGCTGAAAGAGCGCTTCTGGTAGCCAAACATGGCAGCTGACGTCAGAAGGTACGTGCAGGGATGCAAGGAATGCGCCATCTCAAAGAGTCCTCATCATCTTCCCTCCGGTAAACTCCATCCTCTGCCCGTTCCCAACAGACCCTGGTCACACCTAGGAGTGGACTTCATCACCGACCTACCTGCTTCCAATAACTGTACCTGTATCCTGGTGATTATTGACAGATTCTCTAAGTCTTGTCGTCTGATTCCTTTAAAGGGACTGCCCACAGCCATGGAAACCGCTAAACTCATGTTCAACCACATCTTCAGATATTACGGGATTCCTGAGGACACCGTGTCGGATAGAGGACCTCAGTTCATCTCCAGGGTATGGAAAGCCTTCTTCTCGCTCCTAGGTGTGACCGTAAGCCTCTCATCTGGATACCATCCGCAGTCGAACGGGCAGACGGAGCGGAAGATCCAGGAGATCGGTCGCTTCCTCCGTACCTTCTGTCATGGCCACCAGGACTCTTGGAACCAGTTCCTGGGTAGGGCCGAGTACGCACAGAACTCCCTGCGACAATCCACCACTGGACTCACTCCCTTCCAGTGCGTACTCGGTTACCAACCCCCATTGTTCCCCTGGTCAGGGGAACCGTCGGATGTACCAGCTGTCGACCACTGGTTCCGAGAGAGCGAGAGGGTCTGGGACTCCGCACACCACCAGCTTCAACGGGCCTTGCGCAGACACAGAATGACAGCCGACCTTCGTCGCTCCAACGCTCCAGCCTACCAACCAGGACAGAAGGTCTGGCTGTCTACCAGGGACATCAGGCTACTTCTGCCATGCCAAAAGCTAAGTCCCAGATTCATTGGCCCCTTTACCATCACAAAGCAGATCAACCCAGTCACCTATCAACTCCAGTTACCACCTCAATATCGAATTCATCCAACTTTCCATGTTTCACTTCTAAAACCTCACCACCCCTCTGTTTCTGTCTCCACAGAGCCTGGTGCAGGCGCTGAACCCCCCCTTCCTCTCATCCTAGAAGATGGTGCTGCTTACCAGGTGCACGACATCTTGGACTCCCGGCGCCGTGGTGGTCTCTTGGAATACCTCATGGACCGGGAGGGCTACGGTCCCGAGGAACGCTCATGGGTACCCAGAAACGATGTACTCGACCCAAACCTGCTCAACACTTTCCACGCTACTCATCCTGACAGACCTGCTCCTCGTGGAAGAGGCCGACCACCACGACGTCGGGGTCCTCGGCCCTCAGGAGCGGGCCATGGAGAGGGGGGTACTATCACAGACACGCCAGGCTCCACCATCACCCAATCACAGCGCACTCCCTCACCAGAGTACTGATCACACACACCTGCACCTCATCAGCACGGCAATCACCACCAGTACAAAAGACACCCTCACTCACACAGTCATCGTCCGGTCTCGTTAGCATCTAAGACTTACCTTCATGCTTACCTCAAGGACTCCTGCAAACTACTTACCTGTCTCCAGCGTGTTTCCTAGTCTCCTTCTGTGTCTCCCATCTTTGTGTGAGTTCTCCAGTGTCTTCTCTGCTCTGCTTTGCCAGCCATTCGTCAGTCATCCCAGCTCACCATCACTCTAAAACAAAGGACAGTATCATTCATCTAACAGTCACCATTTACCTGCATTCTCACCATTTACGCACCTGCATTCCTGTTATCTCTGCTGGTTGTTCAATAAACACCCGTTACCTGTATTCCTTGTCTCCGACCCTTCTGTATTGTAACAGAATGTTGAACCAAAACATTTAAAGAGAAGTCATTTCTTGACAATTAAAAGTGTTATATAGCCCACTGAATCATTCTCAGACTTAATGCTGACAACAATGGAACCACTTGGGAGAGAACTGTAGTTTTGTCTGAGTCCCTCAGTTGTCCTCAGTGTGAAAAGATGGATCTCAAAATCATACAGACACTGCTGGAAAGGGTTCAAATATGCAGAAGATGCTGGAAAACTGAAGAATCTGCAGAACGTGAAGGATTTTTCTGAAGAACAGAGCTCAGTTGAACTGCTCAGAACAAACAAGGGACTCATGAACAACCATCACAAAACAACAACAACAGCAAAAAAGTCGTGGATCATCCAGGTAATGACACACAGTATTAATAATCAAGGGTATGTAAACTTTTGAATGGGGTCATTTTTATAAATTCTGCTATTTTCTTCTCTTGTGGACTTTATGTAAACAACTGTTATGTGAAATAGTTTATTAAGGACAGTACTAAATAAAAAATAACATGCATTTTTCATTATCCTTCTTATTTTGTTAAAATGATTAACATTTTTGCAGATTCTGCAAGGGGTATGTAAACTTTTGAGCTCAACTGTATACATACACACACATATATATATATATTTTATATAATTTCTCCTCATTGTAATTGTAACTAATGAACATCATAAGGTATGTACAACTTACCAAAATCCATATAATGTTTCATGTAATTGCTCAATCAGTGTTTCAACAGGGGGGAAAGCCATTCAGTGACCATAAACTCAATAGTTAGCTGGAAAAATGTACTCTAGAGAGGAGCATTTTGCTCAATATATGCACTTACATATTCATTATAAATGTATCACACCCCTATCTTGATAGCTCTGCCCCTAAATTCACAAACACGCTATGCAACATAGACCCCTTATGAGTGTATACACCCCTTACTGCGGATTGGCTACAAGTGTGTTTTGGTCGCTAGTCTGATCCACTTTCAACAGCGTTTCTCAGAATTCGCTTACTGCACTTTTAAATAAATAACTTTTAAATAGATAGTTAGCAGATTATCATCACTCAATGGCTGGCTGTCTAAGTGGTGTCCGCAAAATAATATAGGTTTCATAGACAATTGGAAAAGTTTTTGGGGCAGACCTGACCTGTTGAAAAGAGATGGTATTCATCCCTCCCGGGATGGTGCTGCTCTTCTCTCTAGTAATATGGCACATAGTCTTAGAGCTGAAACATGACAAACTGGGGCCCAGGTCAGGAAGCAGACATACTGGCTAAACCGACCGTCTGCTAGCTGCCTCACGTTACAGAAGTCAGATAATTCAGATAACTCCCAACACATAGAAACTCTTACACCTAGATATTTTCAAATAGAGAATGTGTCTGTACCCCGAATTAGTAAAAACAAAAAACTTCCAAACCCATTTAATGGTAAAAATTTAATTGATGTTCAACAAATAAAAAATAGAGATAATAATGCTAAACAAATGATAAAACTCGGGTTGTTAAATATTAGATCCCTTTCTTCAAAATCACTTATTGTTAATGATATTATCAAAGATAATAATCTAGATGTGCTGTGTTTGACAGAAACTTGGCTAAAACCGGATGATTACATTACTTTAAATGAGTCTAGTCCTCAAGGTTATGATTATCGACACAATGCCCGTGAGAAAGGCAAAGGGGGTGGTGTTGCTGTAATCTATAGTAATACTTACAGTATTAGTCAGAAGTCTTTCAAATATAATTCCTTCGAAGTGATGGTACTTTACGTAACATTATGTAAGTTGACATTTGTGCTGGCTACTGTATACAGGCCACCAGGACACCATACAGACTTTATCAAAGAATTTGCTGACTTTCTATCGGAGTTAGTACTAGCTGCAGATAAAGTCCTTGTTGTTGGTGATTTTAATATCCATGTAGATAATAAAAAAGACACATTAGGATTGGCATTTGCAGATATTCTAAACTCTATTGGTGTTAGACAACACGTGTCAGGACCCACTCATTGTCGTAATCATACTTTAGATCTAATATTGTCACATGGAATTGATATTGATGCCGTTGAAATTCTGCAGCAGAGCGATGACATCTCTGATCATTATCTAGTCTCGTGCATACTACATTTAGTCAAGGCGGCTAAACTGCCTCCATGCCATAAATATGGTAGAACCATCACTTCTACCACTAAAGATCGCTTTATAAATAATCTTCCTGATCAGTTTCATCGCCTTAGCATACCAGAAAGCTTAGAAGACCTCGATGTTGCAACAGAAACTATTGCCTCTGTCTTTTCCAGCACATTAGACTCAGTTGCTCCTTTGCGCTTAAAAAAGATTAAGGAAATTAATCCAATGCCATGGTATAATGAGCACACTCGGGCCCTAAAGTTAGCAGCCAGGAAAATGGAGCGCAGCTGGAAGAAAACAAAACTAGAAGTATTTCGCATTTCGTGGAGAGAGAGAATGATTGAGTACAGAAAGGCCCTAAAATCTGCTAGATCTGCCTATTTTTCAAAACTTTTAGAAGAAAATAAACACAACCCTAGGTATTTATTTGATACAGTGGCTAAATTAACAAGAAATAAAGCTTCAACTTCTGATGTTTCCAAAGAGCACAGCAGTAATGACTTTATGAACTTCTTTACTTGCAAGATTGATAATATTAGAGAAAAAATTATAACCATGCAACCGTCTACTACAGTATCGCGTCAGATAGTGCATTGTAGTGTCCCTGAGGAAAAATTCAATTCATTTACTGCTTTAGGAGAGGAAGAATTGTCTAAACTTGTTAAATCATCAAAATCAACAACATGCATGTTAGACCCTATACCGACTAAGCTATTGAAAGAAATGCTTCCAGAGGTTATAGATCCTCTTCTTAATATCGTCAATTCATCTTTATCACTAGGACACGTACCAAAAACTTTTAAGCTGGCTATTATTAAACCTCTTATTAAAAAACCACAACTTGATCCTAGAGAATTAGTCAATTACAGGCCGATCTCAAATCTCACTTTTCTGTCAAAAATACTAGAAAAGGCAGTATCATCACAACTATGTTCCTTTTTAGAAAGAAATAGTATCTGTGAGGATTTCCAGTCAGGATTTAGACCGTACCATAGTACTGAGACTGCCCTCATTAGAGTTACTAATGATTTGCTCTTATCATCAGATCGTGGTTGTATCTCTCTATTAGTGTTACTGGATCTTAGTGCTGCATTTGACACTATTGATCACAATATTCTTTTAAATAGACTCGAAAATTATGTTGGCATTAGTGGAATTGCATTGTCATGGTTCAAATCATACTTATCTGACCGTTATCAGTTTGTAGTAGTAAACGAAGAGATGTCATATCGATCACAAGTTCAATATGGAGTACCGCAAGGCTCAGTACTAGGACCGTTGCTTTTCACTCTGTACATGCTACCCTTGGGAGATATCATTAGGAAGCATGGCGTTAGTTTTCACTGTTACGCTGATGATACTCAGCTCTATATTTCTTCGCGCCCTGACGAAACTTACCAATTCACAAAATTAACGGAATGCATAGCTGATATAAAAAATTGGATGACCAGTAATTTCCTACTACTAAATTCAGAAAAAACAGAGATTCTAATTTTTGGGCCAAAAACTTCATGTAATAACCTAGAATACTGTCTAACACTTGATGGCTGCTCTGTTAAGTCTTCGTCGTCAGTTAGGAACCTGGGTGTGCTCTTTGATACCAATCTTTCATTTGAAGGCCATGTTACTAGCATCTGTAAAACCGCATTCTTCCATCTTAAAAATATATCTAAACTACGACATATGCTCTCAATGAAAAATGCAGAACAGTTAGTTCATGCGTTCATGACCTCAAGGCTAGATTACTGTAACGCTTTACTGGGTGGTTGTTCTGCTCGCCTGATAAATAAACTACAGCTCGTACAAAATGCAGCAGCTAGAGTTCTTACTAGAACTAGGAAGTATGATCATATTAGCCCGGTTCTGTCAACACTGCATTGGCTTCCTGTTAAACATCGTATAGATTTTAAAATCTTGCTAATTACTTTCAAAGCACTAAATGGTTTAGCTCCCCAGTACCTGAGCGAGCTCTTAATTCATTATAGTCCTTCACGTCTATTGCGATCTCAGAATTCAGGCCAGCTGATAATACCTAGAATATCAAAATCAACCGCAGGCGGTAGATCCTTCTCCTATTTGGCACCTAAACTCTGGAACAATCTTCCTAGCATTGTTCGGGAAGCAGACACACTCTGTCAGTTTAAATCTAGACTAAAAACGCATTTCTTTAACCTGGCATACACATAACACATTACCAATTTATATTTTCAAATCCGTTAAAGGATTATTAGGCTGCATAAATTAGGTCAGCCGGAACCGGGAACACTTCCTATAACACATGATGTACTCGTTACATCAGAAGAAGAATGGCATCTACGCTAACATTAGTCTTTCTGGTTATCCCGAGGTTCACCGTAGTCAACCGGATCCGGGCCGTATCCAGGTGAGACCGAGGACCTGCGCCTTGACACGACCACAACGCAGCCCTGAAGTATCAGCAGAAATTAAGTCAACTAGATCATCCACTGTGAGGGCCTCATCGACACGACAGCCACGACACAGTTCCTCAACAACCGTCCATACCGGCGTGATGAATACGATCCTCAATTGGATGGAACTGGAATAAATACTTTGAATGCTGCGATCCTATTGGACTTACGATGGCAACCTGAATCGTAACAAAGCACTGTTGGCCAGAGGAGAACTGGCCCCCCGACTAAGCCTGGTTTCTCCCAAGGTTTTTTTCTCCATTTAAACACCTATTTGCCACTTGTCTGCCACCTGATGTCACCTGATGGAGTTTGGGTTCCTTGCCGCTGTCGCCTTTTGGCTTGCTTAGTTGGGGACACTTGACATTTGACTTGACATTTGATATTCAACAGTGCTTTGATCTACCTGCATTGACACTATTCTTTAAGAGCTGCTGTGCAGCCAAATAATGTACCAGTTATCAATGTAAAGCTGCTTTGACACAATCTACATTGTAAAAAGCGCTATATAAATAAAGGTGACTTGACTTGACTTGACTTAAATAATAAAATAAATAACTAGACAATTGGCTGACTAAAATCAGCTTGCTACCATTTAGTGAGGTAACACCTTGCAAGTGCAAATGGCCTACATAACCAACCAAATATAAATACATCATCCTGACAACACGAGTAGTCATTTTAAATACAGTCGCTAAGTGGACGCAAGATGGCGCCAGTGAGGTTTGTTATACAGCAGTTTTGTTATACAGCTTCGTTGTTATTGACGACAGTCATTATCAGAAAATATCAAACCTCGGAATGTTTAAGTCAATAGAAAACTGTACGCATGCTGATTGTGATACGGTAAAATATGAGCTTTAAGTAATAAATAGATTAACATCTCTTTCTATCTCTCTTTTATGGACACATATTAAGAAAGAGAAAAGCTGCATATACTACGGAAAGATTGATAAAACGTTATGCTAGGTTTAACGTCTAGATATTTTTTTGTTCATATTTTAACAGGCTGGCAATCCAAATGAGCCACGCTACACCACAGCACAGTATGATAGCTAGCTGTGTGAGTTAATGTGACTAACCTTTGTGGATGCGATGTCTCATAAAATTTGATGTTGTCATTCCGGCGTCTTTAATCGTTTTCCCGCAATCTGTGCATCTAGCCGATCTGACGTTACTTTTTTTTTTTTCAACTGCTTACACACAAAATCTTTACTTGTCACACAATTTCTGAAACATGACACTCAAACACCAGAAACACACACCAAATCTGCAAAACCTACACTAATTCTTGGCCTTCAACTCAGTTTTAAATTTCATAAAACACTTTTTGCAAAACACAACACACAATTCTGTATGTAACACACAAAAATCTAACAGGAAGTATCTTGATTTCCTTTTTCAAACACAACCAATCAAAATGCCATACTAATTCATCAGTGCCTCACACTAACTCCTCACATGTGCAAACACTCATTGCTTTACTTAACACCAACCAATCATGGCTTTAGAATAGGCCTATAAATAGGCCAAAGGTCAAGTTATAGGTTTTGAACAACTTTTCTGTTGTCTACTTGCTTCCATATTCATCATTTCTAAACCCTATTGAGGATTTTTTTCTCCACATGGTGCTGGAAAGTGCATGATCGTTGTCCCTATGTCAACAAAACACTTCTCCAGGCAATGGAGGAGGCATGTGGAGACACTGACGCTGCCTCAATCGAAGGTTGGATACATAAGAGAGAATATAGCATGTGATGTGGATGAAGTATTGTGGCCGGACCCAGCCAGGAGGAGAGATGGAGCCTAGATACACCCAACCATCTCGCCCACCAACAAACACACACACACACACACACACACACACACAACACACACATATTGGGTTTCCATGTTTTATGGGGACTCTCCATAGGCGTAATGGTTTTTATACTGTACAAACTGTATATTCTATCCCCCTACACTAATCCTACCACTAGACCTACCCATGACTAGGGTTGGGTATCGAGAACCGGTTCCATTTTAGAACCGGTTCCAAATTTCAAAGAACCGGGGATTCAATACGACGTGCGCATTTCGATTCTGTTTATCGATTCCTGGCTTTTTTCAGTCATTCTTGCACGGCGAATGGCAGTGAGCATTTTACAGTTGTATCTATCTGCTAGGACCTTAGACAAAGACCTTATCTCGTGCGCAGTTCATTACAATCGACACTGACTTTTGCTTCAATACTGCATTAATCTGAAGGGGGTCGTTCACGTCGCGTCTAAAAACGTGTGGAAAGCGCAGCCACGCCCTCCTTTCCAAAGCGCTTGTGCTCCCGCAGCGTCTGTCATTGCTATGCAACCATGAACTGCGCTCAAGATGATGAGGAAGTATCAGCAAAGGATTAATTGATTTCTAGCCCTGGCATTAGCTTTACAACTAGATATATTTATGGAGATGAGATATAAAACCCGTCCTGTACAGCTATGATCAGCTGTTCGGCTGAGCTTTCGATGTTGTTACGGAAAGGCAGAAGCTGATTGGTTGGCTCTTGTCACATGACCTGCGGTGCGCTTGCGGCATTCTGAAAAGTTAAGATGTTTTCCTCTCGCCGCGGCATAGGCGCGCCTGGAAACATTTGAAATAACGAACATTTGAAATAACGCACCTACATTTGAAATAACGAACTTGTGCGTGAAAAAGACACGATATGTGAATAGCCCCTAACTCTCCCAGCCGCGAGTCCTGCTGCAAAGCACCAGATACAGCTACAAAACACAAGTACAAAACACAGATGAAAAGGTACAAAACACAGATGAAAAGACATTCACCTTCGAATTAGAGCTGCATAATTCTGGATAAACTGACAATCAGTTTTGTTTACTTTATTTTTTTAAATAGTGATTACGATTAAATACATTCGGGCAGCTACAGGACAACATGTTCTAGTTTATTTAAAATTATTAATTTGAATCATTCATTCAATCATTTTTTAAAAATTATTTAATTCTGTTTTATTCATAAATACTTGTTTAGTTAATGGACGTTTTTGAACGACACTTGAATGAATGATTCAATGAAAAATTAATTTTTAAACAGTCACTTGTTCCCACCTAGTGGAGTACTAATGTATTCAATATTACTGACTTTGCATTTTAATCTCTCTTACGTTACTGCCTCCAATAGCAACTGCCTTGTTATATATTTTATGTTGTATTTTTTTGTTATACCTAAATAGTTTTGGTTTGTATTTGCTTCTAATCATTCCTTATTGAAAGTGTTATTTATTTAATTATTAGACGAATTGTCACAGTTAACAGTTACAGCCTACTGGTTTTAGCCTAAATGTGGCAAGAATAAAAGGTAAAAACATTATTCTTGAAGTATTTGCTCTTTTTTTCTCTCCATAAAAAAATATTGGAATCGGAACCGAGAATCGATAAGAACCGGATTCGATAAGCAGAATCGGAATCGCTAAAATTAAAACGATACCCAACCCTACCCATGACAGAAAACATTCTGCTATTTTAGATTTTCAGAAAACATCATTCTGTATGATTTATGTATAAGCTTGTTTCCTCATAGGGACTTGTCCCCACAAAGTCAAAATGCACTGGTATTACTATACTTGCACACACATACACACCATTCCTTTGGAATATTCACCTGTTTCAAAATTATGCTAGTTTTTTTGGTTGCTATTTTTTTTTTTTTTTTTTGTCCAACTACACATGGTTGATGTATTTTTTTTCTTTTGTACTGTGTAATACTGTATTCACAACCACACATGCTTACAGTAAAAAAAAAAAAAAAAAATAGTTTGGTTTCAATCTTGCTTTCATGCTTACCATTTTTCAACATCTCTCTGCCAATTACTTTCAATCTTGTACAGAAATGTACACAGGAGCTCATGAAAGAAGAGCTTTAGGTTTTGAGTAACTGTGTGTATATGATGTATCCAAAAACAGAATATTATGGCAAATGTGTTTGCAAAGTAAGACAAATGTTTGCTTTGGGGATGTGTTTGTGATATTTTGAATGCAGTGCTTCATTTTGCAAGAGATGTGAGGCATTTTGCATTTTGTGTGTGTAATTCTTGGATTTGTGTGTAAAGCTTTGAAAAAAAGAGACAAAGTTTTAAAAATGTGTGTAAGCAGTTGAAAAAAAAAACTGTAATAAACCCAAACGAAAGAACATAATGCACGGTGGCTCCCGTCATGTTTCATGGGACTCTTATGACATTTCGGAGTTTATGCACAATATACGGACATACGTAATCAAATTCTATGACAAGAGTCCGATCTACCACGACACATAGGGAAATATATGTGATGCAGATATTATAAAACCATTCAAATAAAACACAAATTCTTTATTTATTATATCAGTAGTTAAGGGTAAAAGACTTGGGTTGTTTTTAAAATATTCATAAGTCTTTTGTGTCGAGTCGAGTCAAGTCTGAAGTCATTTCAGGTCGAGTCCGAGTCAAGTCCGAAGTCTATAATGCGAGTGCATTATAATGCAAGTCTGAGTCACTAACTCGAGTGCCCATCTCTGCTTATTAGTCAATACCTAATTATGGTGTTAGTTGTGCAAGAGCACAGTCTTTTTCTCTGCGTGATGATGCGCTTAATGAATTCATTACTCAAAAGTTAGAAGAGAAATACACAAATACATACATTCACACATTCTTTCCATGAGTGTTGCCGCGAGTCGCTCTCTCATTGGTATACTTAATGATTTTTGAGTTATTTATTTAAAATGCAATTTATTATATTGCAAAAAACAGCAAGTCTGTTCTAATTGTTTAATAACTTCTGACAGCATTATCCAGGAGGGAAGAGAATTCTAGAGCAAGAGCACATAGAGATGGTGGGAGCAGTGGACAAAGTTTGAGCGTGTACACGCGATTTCTGAGTGATAGCAGAGTCGCTGTATATTTGAAAGTGCGCCTCCAGTTTTGTGTGAGAGTGAAGGAAAGTGAAGGAATCATTTTGATAAGTGAAGGAAATCCGCCTGCGAATGGAGAGATTCAAGCTCTCATTTGCCATTAAAATTACGCCATAGAAACTGCCTCAAATGAACTATAAAAAAAAGAAGTCATGTCTGAAATCTGCGTGAAAGCTATATTGCCTATGGCCTATGCTAAGATCCACCACTGATAGCAATGTACCAGCCAACTCATTTGTATAGTTTACAGCATTAGTCAATTTTTTTCCTTGAGAATAGTTGCCATGTACTGTACTTGATATATATCCAAATTAATCGATATCAAACCGAAATTTAATTGCAATACCCAGCCCCTATTTCTACTGTGAAATAAACATTTATTTTTAGATTATTTAAATATTACACAACTACTTAATTTACTGTCAACTAAAAATCATGATAAATGCTGATTATAATATGTAAAAAAAAAAAAAAAAAAGAATTTAGCTAACTGTTTTAAACAGGGCTCCTTTTTACATGTAAAACCCGCATAGCAAAGCATTCATTCATTTATTCCATACCTGCAGATCTCCAGGGAAGAGACATCTCAGAGGAGCTAAAAAAGAAAAAAAAAGAGCTTATTTATGTTTCTGTCACATAAAATCACTGCCCAAAAAATGAGTGAAGAATAAGATTTTTCGATGGAAGAAAGTCATTAATTTAAAACAACACGAGGGTGAGTAAATTATGACAATTAACAAGTGATAATATATCAAAACATAATTAACAACATTAATAATTGAGCAGTACATCTAGACCAGCATACCGTTCTAAAACTGCAGAGGCGTGAATGACCCTTCACCTGCTCAATTTGAGTATGTTTTACACGTGTGAACAAAGAGCAAAGTTTCTTAAATTAATGAATGAAATATAAATAATATAGGCTACAATCAGAGATTTACACTTGAAAAAAACAAAACAGGAAATATTCTGGTAAGTGTTATACTTATTTTTTCCATGGCAATGTGCACAGCCTCAAAAAAGCGCTTTTATTCTGTTCAATATTCTGTTAAAAGAAAAGTTTAATACAAGTATGAGTTCATTTATAGCGCTGCTTGTGACTCATCATCTCAGTGATGAACTGTAATAAATCCAAATATCTTAACCATAATGTCTGCGATTGTGGTTCCCTATAAACACATTTGTGCAACCTCTGTTCCGCATTAAAATTTTCTGGGTTAGTGATAGCATGAGCTAAAAAAAAAATATATATATATATATATAATCTGGAAATGATGAAATTGTTGCTATATTACTGTGTTTCAGCTTTTAAGAGAATCTTCTCATTTTTATTAGTTTTCATAAATGTACACTGCTCAGCCACAACATTAAAACAACCACTAACAAGTGAAGTGAATAACATTGATTATATTGTTACAATAGCACCTATCAAGGGGTGGACAGGGTATATTAGACAGCAAGTGAAAAATCAGTTCTTGAATTTTATGCGTTGGAAGTAGAAAAAGAATGGGCAAGCAAGACTCTGACAAGGGCCAAATAGTGATGGCTAGACGACTGCATCAGAGCATCTCCAAAACGTCAAGTCTTGTGGGGTGTTACTGGAATGCAGTGGTTACCAATCAAAAGTGGTGCAAGGAAGGGAAATCGATGAAGCGGCATCAGGGTTATGAGCACCCAAGGCTCACTGATGCATGTGGGGAGTGAAAGCTAGCCTGTCTGGTCGGTAGAACATCAGAAGAGGTATTGTAGCTCAAATTACTGAAAAACTTAATGCTGCCCATGATAAAAATGTGTCAGAACACACAGTGCATCATAGTTTGCTGCATATGGGGCTGCGTAGCCGCAGACCAGTCAAAGTGCCCATGATGACCCCTGTCCACCACTGAAAGCATCTACAATGCGCACGTGAGTGTTAGAACTGAACCATGGAGCAAAGGAATATGAATCACAATGAATTATGTTTTCTTTTAGATGAGGTGGATGGTCGGGTGCGTGTGCATCGTACACCTGGGGAAGAGATGGCAGCAGGATGCAGTGGTGTTCCCTGAAGGCAGTGGCCTCTTTTAGCAGGATAAAGCACCCTGGCACACTGCAAAATACACTGCCACAATACAAAATTGTTCAGGAGTGGTTTGAGTAACATAAAGTTCAAGGTGTTACCTTGGCTTCAAAATTCCCAAGATCTCAATCCGACTGAGCATTTATTGGACGTGCTGGACCAACAAATCTGATCCATGGAAGCCTCATCTTGCAAACTGCAGGACTTAAAGGATCTTCTGCCAATTCCTTAGTGCGAAATAGCACAGATCAAGTTCAGAGGTCTTGTGAAGTCAATGCTTCGACACATCAGAGCTGTTATGGCAGTACAAGGGGACCTACATAATATTAGGCAGGTAGTTTCAACATGGCTGATCAGTGTAGAGAATATTGTGACTTTGTTGCTGATACGCAACTCTATCTGTTCATACCCCTGAGTAATGTAGGGGTGAGTTGATAATACTTTTTGACTTTCTCGGTTTGTGTAAATTCACTTGTGGTTCAGAGTAAGCAGTTTATAAATACAGCTCTAAATGCTTTATTCTTGATTTATAAGCATATTTACAATGTGTTTAATAATTTTATTTTTATACTTTATTAATGATCAATTTATCATTTCTAAATTAAGTATTACTTTACAAACCAGTTATTTAGGAGTTGTCAGTGGTTCATAAGATTGTTTAGAAAGTGTAAGTAAATGATTAATAAACTATTTAAATGTACATTTATACATATTATTTAGACATATAGTAATAGTTAGTCAGTGTTAATAAATGCTTTATTAACACGTCTTCCTACTGTAATTCATGATTAATACAGGTAGTTATAAAACATTTAGTAGCTGTCAGTTAACTCTTTTTGTGAGCTCATCTAAAGTGAAGACTATTTATGCCTTGTAAAGCTTTTACAAAGGAGATTTAAAGGTTTGGTTATCTTCTAAACAGAAAAAAAGGAAACAAACACAACACAGAGTGATACAGAACATAGAAATATTTATGGCTATTTGCAATAGATGCAGTTTACACTAAGTGTAAATAGCGATATATGCTATTTACACTAAGTGTAAATAGCAATTAGATGCTATTTATACTAAGGCCGTGTGTCCACCAAAGCATTTTTAACCAGCTGAAAACGCTAGGCGCTCTGCTTAAAACGCCTATCTGTGAGCGCTTCAGAGCACTCCGTCAGCGCAAAGTTTTTTTCAGTTGAGATGCTGTGTTGCTATGATACGGAATATCCGAGGCACTGTTACTTATAACTGATTTTGCAGGTAATTTGTTTTAGACTTAAAATGTTGACACGATGTAGAGCACTTGCTATGTATGTTCGGAGACCAGCAATATTAATTTCTCATCCATTTTGTTCTGTTCTCTGCTTGTTAATGTCGTTGTACAGCAAGAATGTTGTGACAGTTGGTCGGTGTTGTATTTGTCCCTCCCCTCCTCCACTCTGATTGGACGGCTGGCTAAAAAGTGACAGTGATGAGCGCAGCATTTTACTCAAAGTTGAACATTCTTCAACTCGAGGCGACCGGTAAAAAATGCCGAGCTCAGCGCCTCGTTACACTTCTGGCGTTTAAAAAACGTGGCGCTCCCATTGAAAACAATTGGAAAAGTACGCTAGCCCCTGGAAAAAATGCTTTGGTGGACACTAAGTGACAATAGCAGCATTTTCTTAGCAATATGCTATTTACACTAGGTGAAAATAGTGATAGATTCTATTTACACCATGTAAAAGTATCAGTTCTTTGCAATAAGAGTAAAGATGCTATCTATACTTTATATTGGCAGATACTATTTGCACCTCAGTATTTTTGTACATTAACAGGAAGCAATAATATCATAGAGTGTACATGATTATATTTATTAAAGTTATTAAATGGATGCTGCCTCATTGGGAGAATAAAAACCCTCCCTACACCTTCCCCTAACCCTACCCAATAAACACTTTTAATATTATTAAACACTCGTTTGCAGTTTATTTCCACTTTTAGAACATTATTTTAATTTTTATTGAAAATAAATGCGAACTCTGCAAAAGGCGGATTCGAACACGCGTCAATCGTGTTAAAAGCCAGGTCTGCAAGCCTTACTCACTACTGCTGCTCCACTGAAGACGTTGAATTCCATACGTCTTTTTTAAAACTTGAGTGGCCCAACCAGACTTTGGTGGGAGCTAGTGTAAATAGCGTTTGCCAACAAGGGACGCTATTTGCACTTAGTGTAAATAGACACTCCGAATATTTATTTCAAGATGCAAAAAATGAAATTGTACAACTGTACACTTGATATAACATGAAAAATAAACCTCTGCAATGTCATCGAAAATGAAAAAGGAACTAAACAAGCAACAAAATGAACAAAAAAGAACAAAATAAAAAAGCAAGTGAATATAAATAAAAAAATAACATACAAAATGTATATACGTCAACAAAATAAGCAACAAAATGAACAAAAAAAGAACAAAATTAAGAAAATGAGCAAAATATTTTGGTGTAGTAAGAAGGTATTCTTGTTTCAGTTTCAAGTGAAAATTCAGTGCCAACAGTGAGTCACAAATTAGGGTTTTTCACACTTGAAATAGTTAACCCTGGGTCATTGTAAACCCTGGGTAAATGGATTCCTGGGTTTTCTTGCTTCACATTTCACACTTCTTATATTTTACTATTTATTCCACTTAATCACTGCAAGTTGCTCAGAAAGCAAACTCTCAGTCCGATTTTATTTGTTGTATTTTGGCACTCCTGTAATCCATTGTTGGCACTGGTAAATTTTTATTCAGCAATGTTTACATTTTAAATTTATTTTTATATCAGATTGCAAAGGCTTAGTTTCATTTTGCTGCACGGTTATGTTCTATGGAGGTGTACAGGATTTTTTTTTTCTATGACATTGCACAGTTGTACACTTTCATTTTTTTTATTTTTTTATTTCTATGTTCTATATCACTCTGTGCTGTGTTTGTTTCCCTTTTCTGTTTAGAAGCTAACCAAGCCTTTTTAAAAGCTTTAAGAGGCACCTTCTTTTTAGGTGAACTAAAAAAAAAATAGTTAACTGACAAATACTAAATATTTTATTGTTTTATAACTGCCTGAGTTAATCATGAATTACAGTAGGAATACATGTTAATAAAGCATTTATTAACAAACTGAGTAACTACTACTATATGTCTGTCACGGATTCAGTCACCACACCAGTCCTGCCATCTACACCAGATCCACTCATTCGCAATCACCAGAATACTGATCACCTGCACCTGCACACCATCATCAAGTCACACTACTTAAGCTCACTGTTCACTCCACTTCGATGTCTGGTCTCGTCTACGTCAAGACTTCACAGACTCACCTGGATCCCTTATGTGCTACTTACCTGCCTTACTGTTCCCGATCCTGTCTTCGTCTTCTGCCTGTCCTCCTGTTCTTTGTTCACCTGATCATCCAGTCACCTTTACCGCCAGCTACATATCTGCAACAAACAAAGACCTCTGTTGCCTTCAGTTAAGTTTACCAGTATATTCCAGTGACTGTCTTACTCACCTGCATTGCACTGTTGACTCTGCTGTACCTGCAAATCTGCAAATAAACTTGTTAAGTTGTTACTTACCTCATCTGCCTCGCCAGCCATCTTCCAGAATTACATGAATGAGGTATTCAGAGACTTCTTGAACTGATTTGTCATAGTTTACATCAACGATATTCTCATCTATTCACGCTCCCTTACTGAACATCAGACCCATGTCAAGCAAGTGCTCCAACAACTCAGAGAACCTCAACTATATTTGAAAAAAATAAAAAAAAGTGTTTCATACCACCTCTGTGCAGTTCCTAGGATATGTTATCAACCAACATGGCATCAAAATGGACCAGAGGAAGGTGGACGCCATCCAGAACTGGCCCTCACCTACATCTATCAAAGATCTCCAAAGATTCCTGGATATCAGCAATCGTGAGCTGCTGGCCATAAAGCTTGCCTTGGAAGAATGTAGACATTGGCTGGAGGGAGCCACCCATCAGTTCGAAGTTATTACTGATCGTAGAAACCTGGAATACTTACGTGAAGTCAAACGTCTCAAACCCCGCAAAGCTCAATGGGCCCTGTTCTTCACAAGGTTTGACTTCATCGTTACGTACCGACCTGGTTACAAGAATGTAAAAGCAGATGCACTTTCACGATTATACCATCCTGATCCTGAACCTCATTCTCCTGAGACCATCCTCCCTCCAGCCATGGTAGTCAGTCCCATACAATGGTCTATCGACAATCAAATCCGCCAAGCCACCATCACTGAACCTGCTCCACCGGGAGTTCCTGAGGGGTGAACCTATCCTGTCGCCAGCCCCTCATGGACTCAGCTCACACGCCTCCAGGTTCTGGACATCTAGGTAGTGAGCGAACGCTCTCTCTCCTTTGCCAACACTACTGGTGGCCCTCCATGGCCCAGGATGTCTCCCGATTCATCAAGGGATGCTCAGTCTGTGCCATCACCAACACCCCCTGTCAACTACCTGCTGGAAAACTGATCCCACTACCCATACCACAACGTCCCTGGTCTCACCTTGGTATTGATTTCATGACGGACCTACCTCCATCAGACTCTCACACCTGTGTCTTCATCGTGGTGGATAGATTCTCTAAATCCTGCAAACTCATCCCCATGAAAGGTCTACCTACAGCCTTCAAAGCAGCCGAAGCTTTATTCCAATATGTCTTCCACCACTTCGGTCTGACCGAGGACCACAATTTATCTCCCGAGTCTGGCAAGCCTTCTTAAAACTCCTTGGCGTCTTCATCAGTTTATCTTCTGGTTACCATCCTCAGACCAATGGCCAGACTGAGCGCAAGATCCAAGAGATCGGGAGGTACAGTATCTGAGGTCATACTGCCACCAGAACCAGAACAGCTGGAGCCGGTTCCTCCCCTGGGCGGAGTACGCCCAGAATTCCCCCCGACAATCCACCATTGGCCTCACTCTGTTCCAGTGTGTGCTGGGATTCTAACCACCCTTGTTCCCATGGTCCAGCGAGTCATCGGAGGTTCCAGCAGAGCGAGAGGGTATGGGCTCAGCTCATGTACATCTTCAGAGGGCAGTGCGAAGGTATAAATTTCCCCGTTATCTACCTGGACAAAAGGTATGGTTGTCCACCCGGGACATTCGTCTTCCCCTGCCCTTCCCCACTACATAGGTAATCTCAGTCTATCGTCTCAACCTTCCCTCACAATATCGTATCTCACATTCATTGAGATAACTATTGAAACCCTTTACTGAACCTCTGTCTCCCCTCACAGGATCTGGTGGCGATGGCATACCTCCTCCTCCTGACATCGCAGATGAACGGGGGAACGGGGGAACATCCTGGAGTACTTGGTCAACTGCGAGAGATACGGCCCCAAAGAATGCTCTTGGGTAACTCGAGATGACATACTCGATCCATTGCTCTTTACCCAATTCCACCATGACCACCCTAACCGTCCTGCTCCCAGAGGCCGTGGTTGTCCCCGTCGTTGCCAGGAGCCGCCCGTGGAGGAGGGGGTACTGTCAAGGATTCAGTCACCACACCAGTCCTGCCATCTACACCACATCCACCCACTCATTCATAATCACCAGAATACTGATCACCTGCACCCGCTGCACGCCATCATCAAGTCACACTACTTAAGCTCACTGTTCACTCCACTTCAATGTCTGGTCTCATCTACATCAAGACTTCACAGACTCACCTGGATTCCTTACCTGCTACTTACCTGCCTTCCTGTTCCCGATCCTGTCTTCATCTTCTGCCTGTCCTCATGTTCATCGTTCACCTGATCATCCAGTCACCTTTACCGCCAGCTACATACCTGCAACAAACAAAGACCTCTGTTGCCTTCAGTTAAGTTCACCAGTATATTCCAGTGACTGTCTTACTCACCTGCATTACACTGTTGACTCTGCTGTACCTGCAAATCTGCAAATAAACTTAAGTTGTTCCTTACCTCGTCTGCCTTCATCTGTGTCTGAATAATGTCTAAATAATATGTATAAATGTACATTTAAATAGTTTATTAATCATTTACTTACACTTTCTAAATGATCTTATGAACAACTGACAACTCCTAAATAACTGGTTTGTTAATAATGTAATACTTAATTTAGAAATGATAAATTGATCATTAATAATAATAATAATAATAATAATAATAATGTTTTATTTATATAGCACCTTTCCATTGCTCAAGGATGCTTTACAAAGGAGATACAAAGAATAGGTAATCACAGACAACAGGTAATAAAGACAGACAGTAATAGAAGATTAAACAAGGATAGTACAAAGACAGTAAAAGGGGCCATTACATAGACAGGGTAAGACACAGCAACATATAATCATGGACAGAGGAAAACAGAACACAACTTATGAGTGGTGTGAGCAGGAGTATTTTGTACTTGATATGATAGGTCACTGGAAGCCAGTGGAGATCGAACAGAATAGGGGTGATATGGGCAGAACGCTTGGTGTGGGTGAGTATTCTTGCAGCAGAGTTTTGAATATATTGCAGTCTGCAGTATCACATATTGCAGTATTTGCCCTCCACAGGTCAAAGTTTGAACTAATTGTTATATACTTGCACTAGCATATTGTATATGACAATTTAGTTCAAACTTTGACCTGTGGAGGGCAGTAATACACTTAGTTCTACACTGCCGGAAATCTAATAGAGAAGAAGAAGAAGAAGAAGAAGAAGAAGAAGAGAGCTAGTTCAAGACGAGCATCTATGGTTAAAACATATATAATTTTTAATTTTTTTTTTTTTTTTTTAGAAAATGACCGATCGTTTCACTAAATAAGACCCTTATTCCTTGTCTGGTATCGTTTAAAGCCCTTTGAAGCTGCAGTGAAACTGTAACTTTGACCTTCAACCGTTTGGGGCCAATTGAAGTCCACTATAAGGAGAATAATCCTGGAATGTTTTCATCAAAAACCTTAATTTCTTAAAGAAGGACATGGACATCTTGGATGACATGGGGGTGAGTAAATTATCAGGAAATTTTTATTTGAAAGTGGACTAATCCTTTAAGACACGTAGCTCAGGAGTGTACCAAGGGGAAGTGTGGGTGGAAGGGACGGATCTGATCTTAACAGGAGCATGCTCATGCAAGATATCAGAGACGATGGAGTGGTATTTAGAGAGTATCAGTGAGGGAGAATTGATATGAAAGATTTCAGAAATAGTAGAGGTAACAATAGAGGCACAAAATGATGCAATATCAACAGATTTAAGGTTGCGATATGATATAACTGTCTTAGGGCATTTCTTATGCACAGGAAAACTTAGTCTGAAATCAATAAGTTTAGGATCAGAAATACCAATGTTAAAAGGAGAGATAGAAGAGATTTCAGCCCCTGATGTACACATTAGATCAAGAATATGACCATGAGTATGAGTAGGAAAATGAACATGCTAAGTCAAATTAAAACAATCAAAAACTGAGAGTAGTTGAGTTGTGTTAGAACAGACAGTATCAACATGAATACTGAAGTCACCAAGCAGGAGAACAGGAGATGTCAAGGAACAGGCAAGGGTCAACAGTTCACTGAGTTCGGAAAAAAAGTTAGACAAGGTCTTAGGAGGACGGTGGAGTAAAATGATTAAGAGAGAGCCATGAGAGTCAGCCTTTAAAGCCATATATTCAAATGTGGTAGTGTCATGAAAGTCAAGTTGTGAGAGTCGGAAGTTATCTCGATAGATGACAGTGAGACCACCCCCTTTACTGTGCAGTTGTGGTCTAGACAAGTACTTATATCCATCCGGTTTGAGTAGATTTAACTGGAAAAAAAAATCATCAGGAACTTGCCATGTTTCAGTAAGAAGAAAAATGTTTGTTATCATTGATAAATTCATTGAGATAAGGGGCATTATCCGAGATGGATCGACAGTTCAGAAAAGCAAAGTGACGATGTGAGGTATTCAAATCAGACGATGAGGTAGTACATTGTTGGTCATTACCAGTGAGAGCGGCACATAGAATAGCCAGCAGGTGGTAAGGTAGACTTGGATGATATCCTATAGTTAGACCAAATGCATGGAAGAGCATCAGGCTTGGAGCAGTGGATACTCATGGGGACTCATGGTGAGCGATGTATATATCGTGGACGATGGAGAATTCCTAGACTCCGGCAGTATTCATACGTCAGATAATCAAGACGCGGACGGCAGTTCAAGGCCCTTAGTTGAGCCAGAGAATATCCAAATTCCATTATGGATAATAGACAAAAAATGAGGCAAAATAGAAAGAAAACAAACTGAAAAACTGCTGGCCAAGGCATGTTTTTTTTGTCAGAGCAATGCCAATCGCTAGCAAAAACCACGTTAGCCAAACCCGGTACGTCACATCACCAAAAACAGCAGGCTAAGAGGGAGACAACACACCCAGACAGCAAGCAGTAAACAAACACCGCGCAACTGAGAGAGCGGTAACCCATCTGATGAGCCGAAAGTGGCGGAAGACACAACAGGGTAGAGAGCTCGCAGCAGCCTGATGGCAAAACTTGTAGGCAGCAAAAATTGACATCCACAATCAAGTCCAAAGTACCAACAGTTAGAATTGGAGTAATCCGAACAGCACAGTAATCCGAATGGTGATATAGAAATCCAAATGAAGCAGTAATCCGATCAGTGCAGCAAAACATACAAACAAACAAACAATACGAAGCGTACGAAGCGGCAGACAGTCGCGCACAGCGTTCTCGACCCGGAAACGAATGATTACCTCTTTATTATTAATAAAGTATGAAATTACAATTTTTAAACACATTATAGATATGCTTATAAATCAAGAACAAAGCATTTATAGCTGTATTTATAAACTGCTTACTAATGTTTATTAATGCTTTATAAATGATGAATTGACTATTCACTATTGCTTAATTAATGATTTATAGCATGCAGTTATTATAAAGTGTTACCCACACATCTAGTACACATATGTGGTTTTGTTTAATTTATACCAGGGTTCCTCAAATCCAGCCCTGGAGAGCCTCTGTCCTGCAGAGTTTAGCTCAAACCATGATCAAACTCCCTTACCTGCAATTTTCTAGGCTGCATTTAAGGCCACGTTTAGACATAAACTCGTGAAATTCCATAAGCACTTCCTCTCGGGGGAATCCCCACCACCATTTTAAAGTGCGTTTAACTTCGTCAAGTGGCCAAGGGAAGTTTATTTGGACAGACCCTCGACCCTTCAATTTTGACCTACTGAAAAAAAAATTGGACATTCTCATGCTGAGAAACTGCAAAAAAAAAAAAAAAAAAAAAAAAGTGGAAAAAAAATGAAATTTTACATATCTTTCTCATTTAAAATGGAATATCTCATGAAGGAAATACGGTAGCAGGTTCATTCTTTTTTGGTTATGTTCCTTTATATGAGGGCTGTATCTGGATAAAATATTTTGGTGTTTGCATGAAGAAATCAAGAGTTATAGCATTTGGTACAAATGTAGGCATTTTTAATTTTTTTTTGTTTTCTGAGTGACATGCACAAAAATAATGACTCATAACTTCAAATCTCTAGCAAGGAGAGTCAAAAAGTTGGTATCATTTGAAAGAAAACTTTTTAAATAAAAAAAAATAATAAATTAAATTTGGACATTCTCATGCTGAGAAACTGCTGATAAATTCAAAAAATAAAAGTTCAAGGGAAATTTTTACAAATATTTCATATTTGACATGCAATATCTCTTCTTTTTTGGTGATGTTCCCCTATATGTGAGCTGTATCTGGATCATCGTTTCCTTGTGATCCGATAAAGTAATCAAGAGTTAGAGCATTTGGAACCAAGGTAGCCTTTTTTGTTATCAGTCTTTTTTGTTTATCCATTGGGCATTTTTTAAAACTGTTCTTCCGCGTGGAGTAACTCGTGCCAAACACATCGGATTATTTTGATCTTGGACTCATATCATTTGGGAGAATCTCCTGTAAGTAATGATGTGCCATTTTCTACAATCTATGCATGTTTCATCTAAGTTATACGCTGAAATGTCATGTGATAGCTACATTTTAGCTTCTGTGTGCCTGTGGGATTTTATGTGTCGATATTGCGTAATCAATATCTCGTGATCGCCTTATTGGATTATGCTGATGTTCTCATTTTAATTAATGAGAATCTGCTGAAAATAATAATGTCCAATTTTCTACAATCGGAGCATGTTTCTGGAAGTTACGAGCAAAAACGTGAGAAATACAGCATCTGGATATTATTTACAAATGGGTCTTGCGGGGCTTTACGTCCAAAAACAAAATGTGGCAGCAAGAGTGATCTTTAACAAGCAGAAGGGAGCGCATGTCACACCTCTCTTCATCAGTTTGCACTGGCTGCCACTAGCCGCTCGCATCAGATTCAAGGCTCTGATGTTTGCCTGCAAGACAACCACTTGCTCTGCACCACTATACCTAAACTCACTACTTGAGACTTGTGCACCCTCCTGAAGCTTGCATTCTGCAAGTGAACGGTGCCATCCCAAAGAGGCACAAGATCACTCTCTTACCGACCTTTTCCTTGTCTGTTCCCTGCTGGTGGAATGACCTGCCTAGCTCAATCCGAGCAGCTGAGTCTTTGGCCATTTTCAAAAAAACACCTCTTTTTTTAAAAAAACAAAAAAAACAAAAACCTTGGTATGTGCACTTTGCTGTAATAACTGGGACTTGACACAGCACTTGCATAATGTTGCCCTCATGTTGATTATATTGCTTCTATTGTTCTCATTTGTAAGTCACTTTGGAGAAAAGTGTCTGCTAAACGATTAAATGTAAATGTAGATCTGTGTATTAAAGTGACAGCAGCGTAATATACAGTACCTACTGCTGTAAATGCTGTTAATATGAATTAAACAACAAAAGAAAAACAGAAAATCACTCACTGCTCTTGACTGAAAAACTTTAGTAGCTTTAATAAGAATACATTTCTTACTCGAATGCTGCTGTTAAATACTCTGGCGAGGAGATAAGCATGGCGGACTGTGTACAGCTCACTCTGGGGAGGAGCTATGCTAATAGGGCAGATTCCTTGCCAGTCGTGGTAAAGCCTGTTCCAATGTGACATCACATTGGAGCACATTCCTCAACGACTCGTTCTGATACACAGTTTCAGATTGGGAAAATAACAGAGTGGATGGATTTTTACCATAATATGGTGGTTGCGTACACACACTGCAGACACATAAATATGTTTTAAAAATCAATATATAAGTGAATTTTGCATAATAGGTCCCCTTTAACCAATTTTAGTGTTTTGTTCTTCCCTTTTATTTAACATATTTTAAAAAATATATAAAATATTTTCCTCATATTTTGATGGTTGAATCGAACTTGTAGGGCCCCCTCTGGACATCACTTACGGCCACTACTGTATAAGTTTGGCGTGGTTAGTGCCACAAAAGTGCTATTTATGTAAGACCCCTGCTAACTGTGGACTGATGCTTGATATTCTCTGTTTCTTAATAAATTGACTTTTCTGAATTTGCTACTGGATCCTGAGTTATTTCCTGACATTAATTAGAAGCATTTTTATTACATTTTCCCCCCAATTGGTTTCACACGTTTGCTGAATCTTTGGCCCATTGGCCCACTCTAAACACAAAACACTCTGGCAAATGTAAACACTGCATTCAAAATGTTTTATCTCTTTCCAAAATGTTTTTTCACTAAAATGTCACACACGCGTCATATGAAGAGATCTGTCTACCAATAAGCAACCATTGGTTTTAAACAAAAACGAAATCTCTTAGGCCTTCTCTTTTTCTATCAATTTGATTAACAAAATAAAGGCATAGATCCATTTCTTTTGTAGTGCACTTTTATATAATTAGTGTAATAATTAGGTTAATAAAAATATTAAAAGACCTTAAGATAAATACTCTGTGTGTGTGTGTGTGTGTGTGTATTTTACACTCTTGATGGTTTAGAGTTAACCCTTTCATTGCTGTGTGGTTTTGCCTGTGTTACAAGATAAGAAATCTCTTAGGACTGTCTTAGGATCTGTTTCTATCAGTTTTAATGACAAAATACGTAAAGACATAGAACCAGTTTGTCTGTAGTGCACTGACAACAGTTTTATATAATTAGTTTAATAATAACCCTAGTAAAAAAGTAATATATTTAAAATACATTTATTTCATACTAAAGCCCTATTTGCAGGGGATTAGTATTATCTGGTGATCTTGTGTGATTAGAAATTTAGGCACCCACTTGCCAATTGTTGATCCATAGCAAAGCATGGTAGCTTTTCTTTAGTTCCCTTTCGAAAGGGAACTCGCGCTGCGTCAAGCGCTATGGGGAACACCTCCATGTGAACCGGCGTCTGAAACGCTTATCAAATCACGGCAATATCATATTGATCGGCCACAGCCCATGACATCATAATGGTGCGACCCAAAAGTATATAAGGGGCGCCTAGAGAACATGTCATCCTTTTTTCGTCTTCAGGGACTGTTATGTGTGAAGCGCTATCGCTGGCAATCAGTATGAAATGCACAGAAAAAACCAAGCGGTTTAAGAAGTGTATCGATCCGTGTCTGAGATATTTGACACCAGATGATATACACGAACTGTGCATTCACTGTCTGGGGGAGGAGTATGCAGTTCTCGAGGGAGTTGCCTGTGCCAATTGTGAGTGTTTTCCTTTGAGAACGCTCTGCTCTCGCCTGGCTCTCTTCTCGAAGGAAGAGAGTTCAGCGTCTTGGAGCTCTCAGATGGAGCTCGTCAAAGAGTTTGAGAGGGGTGTAGACCTCTCACGCAATTCGGCGGTTCACAAGAGTGAGCTGCTGGGAGAGGATGTGCTGTCATCTACATCCTCAGTTCCAACAGAGAGTGCTCTTCCAGCTGAGCAGGAGATGGCTGAGGAGAATAGAGAGGGTGAGTTGACTGAATCCTCTCAGCCACCCTGCCCCGCGTATGCTGAGCTGTTGGAGGTTATGGAACGTGCTGCTGGCAGACTTTTGTCAAAATTAATGTACTGTGAGTGTTTTATAACGGATGCTCGGTGAACATGCGTGTTTTGGAGAAGTTTGAGAGGATCAGTGGTGTTACATGTTTAATAATTTTGAATGGATCCGCACAGTATCTAAATTCAGTCCTTTGGTATCTCCCTGTGGTATTGTTTGGTATGGCAGGTTGAATTGTGCTTATTTGTATAAGTTACTATATAACTGAGCAGAGTAAGTACTTGTAAAGAATGTCTGCAAAGTATGTTTGCAAAAAAGAACTCTGAAGGTTTAAATTTATCTTGAGTTTCATCTTTAAAGAAATAATAACATGGGGTTGAAAAGTAATAACAATAATTTATTTGCGATATTTAAAAAAAAAGGTAAATGAAGACTTTGTCAGTAGTGTTTTCAGTTTTCATAATAAGGAAAGAAAATAAAAAAATAAAAAAATAGTAGTAAGGGAAAAAAATGCACAATACTCAACTCCTTTTTGTGTTTATTATACTTGTAAAATGAGTTTAACAGACTGCACTTTACAAATAAGGTTCATTAGTTAACTACATTAACTAATAATGAACTGCATTTCTACAGCATTCATTAATCTTTAACGTTAATTACAACATTTACTAATACATCATTAAAATCAAGAATTGTATTTGTTTAATGCACTGTAAACTAACATGAACAATATGAACAGCTGTATTTTTATTAACATTAACAAAGATTAACAAATACAGTAACACAAATGTTTTGCTCATCGTTAATTCATGTTAATTAATACATTAACTAATGTTAACAAATGAACCTTATTGTAAAGTGTTACCACAAATTCAACACAAATTGGATTCATACTTGTTTCTAAAAGAATGATTCAGTGATACAGTTTTAACAGTAATTTGTTGCCACCTAGTGGCGTAACAATGCAATCGGTATATTAGCCTATTCGAAGCATTTTCAAAAAGGTGATTTATTCTGTTTTGATCGGTAATGTAGACATCAGCATTTATCCGAATAATAAACTTTTGTATACGTCTGTGATAATTGGAATATTTGTAACAGAAATAATGGTACTGTGTGTTTGACAAGATTGTTTGTGATGCTGTTTATATATCGACTACTTTCTCTAGATCAACCGCAGCACGAACGCAGATTTGAATGTCACGATTTTATTTTTGTCAAAGCCAAAGGTTTAATATAGCCTACACGGGCAAATCGTTGTCATTTAGGAATTAGATCATATGGGTGATGAAATCGCAAATGTGATCTTTTAAAGACTAATCGTGCAGCTTTGTGCACCTCTCTCTCTCTCCCTGCATTGACGTAGGGCGAGGCATATGAGTAGTGTGAGGGCTTTTCAGTGCATTCATTGTTGTAATATTCATGAGGTAAGATGTCTCTATTAAAGGATACGCTCCTCGCACTTCGTTCTGGTTAAGAACCGGTTCTCGGTTCCCAACCCTAGTTACCACTTCCCTCCATTCTGCTCCACTGAGCTGAAAAAAGTACACTTTTTGCCCGGAAGACATATCGTTTCATACAGTCGTGTGACCACGATGATATCGAGACAATTTTGCTATCGCGATACCAGGATATTTATAATACCGTTACATCCCTAATATCTTCTTTATAGTTAAATAAAGAAATAAGTAGAAGCATTACTAGTAAATCATTACTGAGTGAACCTGCTCGATTTTCTTTTGTATTCAGCAGGTTCGTCTGAGAGCCCTGAGGATCACAACACCTCAAGGGAAAATGACGCAGAGGATGAGGCATCCAGTCATGGCTCAGCCTCCAAAGCACCACCACCCCCACCTCCTCCTCCTGCTGCTGAACCCAAGGCACAAGGTGGGCTCTCATGTTGGTAACACTTTTCAATAAGGTACACAAATGTAGGTAGTTACTGAGGAGCGAGTGGATGATATGGTTAGCTGTAGATGATACTTAAAACCATCAATGTTTTGTGAATGTACCTTTGGGCAACACTTGTTTTGGCTACATACATGTGTCGGAGGCAACAACAAACACTAGGCACCCAAGTTCAAACTTAAACTTAAAATACTCCGTCATTTGTGGCCCTACAGATTAGTGTAAGACATCATTATAAAATATAAAGGGTCTACTTTTATTTGTGTACACTGACAATAACAACAAAACCTTGTGTTTTTGTAAAATAAATAAACAGGGTGCTGTCTCTGTCTCCGCGAGAAACTTTCTGTCTCTGTCTCCGTGAGAAACTTTCTGTCTGTCTCCGCGAGAAACTTTCTGAAACACATCTGAATAATGAACTGAAACTCAGCCAATACTTAAAACACAGACATGAGAGATATGTCTTTAGAAAGCTTGAAGTGTCTACTTTGAAATGAAGTAAGTAATTTTGAAAACAAGTATTCTCTGTTTATGTAATCCGTATGAAACCAACGAGAGGTACAATCTTCTCTGGCTTCATTATCTGTAATGTGACCACACCCGCGCGCAGCGCAATTTTGACACGCAAATCGTCCATGTGCGAGGCACTCTAACCTGCAAACGCCCACATCACTTCAAAACAAAGCTTTAGCTTCATCATTCCTTTGCTTTTCACCGAGTTTGGAAGACGCGCTGAGTGTTTACCTTGAATTTACCTCAGAAGAACGCGATTGATATCCAGCGGATGTAAGTCATATATTCCTACTTACATTAGTTAACGTGTTATTGTTACATAAACTGTAACATGTTAGAATGTTTAGACAGTTTACTGTGAAATACCGTGTTCGTAAATATATGCTCAAACGTATATGTTTATATTGTGCTAAGTAAATAATAATGTTTCATAGAGTAAATGGTCTCTGTATGCGCTGTGAGTTTGAGTCACTTACGATGTGCATTTGAGAAGCAAAATGCACTCAGTTCATAACGTCATAAGTGTTTGAAATAATTTTAAGTATGTTAAAGGATAAAGGAATAAAGGAATAAAGGATGATTTTTACATAATTTTGAAGCAAAAATTCTAGCCTACATCATACATTTGTCAAAAGTCTTGTGAACATATATTCATTATAGGTTTTATGGCCTTATTTCAGTGACTTCATTTTTTTTCACAAATCATGCATAAACATTTTCAAAAAACTACAAACTTTTACATACATGCTGCTCACATATTATTGCAGAGTTTGTGCTGAATACAGTGTAATCAGAAAATGTAACAGAAAAGTAACTGAAATAAGCACAAATGTCAGGGCATGTCAAAACACCTCCAGGGCCCAGAAAACACCTCAGGGCCCAGAGGGTTAAATACAAGTTAGGTTCATAGGTTCACCACGTGGTCATATTATAATTACTAAATTAGTTTGCATACACCACATAGTATTTTCGTCTGGGACAGAGAATGTCTCTTAATATATTCTGCAGCAAGCCCACTGATATGCCACTTAACATCATATTGAGCAAAACCTAACACAACGGTAGATCTACAATATAACCTAATATCATTTCACACATAGGCTTATCGCAGTGTTGTTTTGGGTATTAGTTTGTGACTTCAAACGTACCGTCTCTCCTCCTACCAGTTATTCATTACAAGGATAACACACATTAGTAAAAGCATTCTTTTTCATGTTCTTTGTCTACAGATAAACTTTTTGGCGGCCGCCGTACATTATAATAGATGCAAAATGACAACACCCATGACTACGACAGGGAATGGTTTAAATAGGAAAAAGAGATGGAGAGATATAGAATGGAGCTGGAAAGGAAACATCTTGATTTTGAAATGAAGAAGATGGAAGCTTGATGAAAAGAGAGCAGAAGAGAACAGTGCGTTCAGTGCTTTAGGCCCCAGTCCCACCATTCACCTTTTTCAGCCCCTTATTCCTTCCATTATACACCACCTCCCCAACGCTCATCAGCTAAGAGCATGGACTTTGCTTTGATTTGTGTTTGGTTTCTGTGCATCCCTAGAGAAAGCGGTATTTTGCACATTTTATGTAGGGAAAAAGGTTAAAAAAAAAAAGTTGAGACTCAACTTTGCCTGAACAAATTCTAAATGTGCCTTTTTTTATTTTAGGAAAGCAATATTTGCACATTTGTTTTATATTTTGTAACAAAATCTTTATTTTGTATTAAAACATTGAAAAAAGTTATATTTTATAACGATTGTTTATTTTATATCCAAACACTGGGAAAAAAAGTTGAACATAAGTTTTGTGAGTTGCCAAGTTAAGAAATGAAGGATGCTCTGCAGTATAAATAAATGTTTGATTTCAATTTCACGTGGGTCTTGACTGCATAGTCTGGGTATGAGCTTCCAAGGATTCTCTGCACTTTACTGATTTGTGTGAATACGAGCTACCAAGGCCTCCCGGATGTGCTCTGCTGGGGGAGAGAGCAGGTACATCATGCTGTTCTGGTCCTGCCTCTGGCTGATCCAACACACTTTCCTGGGGTTCCTGGTAAGCAACTTTCTGCATTTCACAGAAGTTGTGCAACACTACACTAGCAGGCACAACATACTTCACATTTTGGGTTTGACAGTCATTTCTTTTCATAATGCATCGCCAGCGGCCCTTGAGGCGACCAAATGCATGTTCAACGTGGATACGAGCACGGCTCAAGGAGGCGTTGTAGGCTGCCCTGGGTCCCCTCGCTATACCTTCCGGGAATGGCTTCATTATGTTGCTAGTCAAGCTGTAGGCAGAATCGGCCACAATCAGGACTGGTATGTCGACCCCTTGGGTGTTCCTGCTGACTGGAGGGAAAAACGTACTATCCTCCAGCTTGCGGCACAGATGGTAACACTCAAAAACGTATGCATCGTGGCACTTCCCAGGCCAGCCAACATCGAAATCAAGGAAGCAGTAAGTGTGGTCTACAAGTCCTTGAAGAAGAACACTGTACCATCCTTTTCTGTTATAATAGTCAGTGGGATAGCTCGCTGGGGCAATGATTGGGATGTGCGTGCCATCCAAAGCACCAGCACACATGGGGAATCCCGTCTTCCTCTCAAATCCTGTGATGATGGCTTGGACTTCAGGGACAGTTTTTGCTCAGTGCCTCACACACCTCCCAGAAGATGTTACAGGCAGTGCTGGCTCCAATACCAAACAGGTTGGCAACATCGTGAAACTCAACATTACTGGCAAGCTTGTAGATGGTAACTGCAACCCTCTTCTCTAGAGGTACTGGATCCAACATGTTGGTAGTTTGGGGGTTGATGTAAAGGTGCAGCTGGTCACAAAGGATATTGAAGGCCTCTTTGGGCATTCTGAAGTTGAGGTACCAATCATTCTCTTGAAAATTCACCTCTGAGAAGCACCTCTGTTTCCCAGAAGGAAGGGCCTCGCTCCCGTGGTATTCTCTCATTGTACCATGAATTTGCTATAAAAGAGAGAAGACAGTCAGTACACATTGTCAGTTTGCAGTGTTTATATTCAACACAGATGTTCAATTAATTAAAATCAGGGCCTACATTTTATTACAAATTTAAGTACCTAAACTACAGAATGAGAACAAGGCTTTTCGAATGAGAACAGTGATGTCAACAGTATTAAGAAATTTAAGGATGACATTTTGATTCAAAGGTTATCTAAAGTTAATAATTAAACCCAGCCCTGTCTGACTACACTGCATAATTTTAAAAGAAGCTCATCAGAAAACACAACTGCCAATGTTGCTTTCATTTGTGTAGCACACTTTTCTGCATATCTTTACTGTAGTCTGTTTTCTTCACTGTATATTTACAGTTTACACATGGGCTTAAGACTGAGATTATTTTTTAAATAATTATTGTTAGGCTATTATTATCATTAAAATGTACCAAGATACGGACAGCAATAATAAATAAACAAAAATACTTAACAAAATAAACTATAACCATATAGTTATACCCAAATTATATTTCTTGTAGCCCAGTGGAATTCTGTTTTCACTAGGCGATTAGATGGCACTGTGCCTTTTTGGCATATCCCCTGGTTGAGAGTCCCATTCTATGGTCCGGTTACATGCAAAAAAAAGAAAAGAAAAAAGAAACAAATATAGAGTTTTGTGCCCTGTGTCATTTACATTTCACTAGGTTCAAATCTAATAGCTCAAGCTTTACGCTCAATTTTTTTTGTAACACGTTACCCTCGAATTATGAAGTGAACCCCCTTGCGTGATTGTGCACTATTTTGGATAGGCTATTGCTTGGAAATGTCTTGTCGTTATAGGTCTAGCTGTATGATATATCATAAACAGAAGAATGTTCCTTACCGCATGCTGCTATACATGTCATCCATCTCCATCTGAAAATTCTTTTTGTTTTCCCTCTTCTGATTGTTTTTTTTCCTGCAAATTGTACAGTTGTATGGTGTATAGCGATATGACCCAGCACCCAAAATGCTATCAAAACACTCCAACGCAGCCTCCATTCTTCGTGATGGATAAAAAGGTGCAAAAAAAAAAAAAAAAAAAAAAAAACCTTGAAAAAAATGATATACGACTCCGCCAAATCCTGGTCAAATCACAGAGATGCCATTTCACACGAGATTAATATTATCACAGGACCTCGGTGTTCAGCGAAATATGGTAGGTCATTTGCGGGGGAATTTTTACTTTACAAATTCCAGACATGGCCAATTCGCAAGGGATTAACCCTCTGGAGTCTGAGGCTGATTTGGGGCCCTGGAGAAGTTTTGACATGCCCTGACATTTGTGTTTTTTTCAGTTGTTCATAAACATATTAACGGAAAAGGTGTCATTACACTGAATTCAGCACAAACTAAGCTACCATAATATGTGAACAACATGTATGTACGTTTGTATTTTTGAAGGAATAACGTTTATGCGTGATTATTGAAAAAACAAAAAAAACTTAAGTCACTGAAATAAGGCCAAAAAACAAATATTAAATAAGTGTTCACAAGACTTCTGGGTATTGGAGGTTGTAGACTAGAATTTTTGCTTCAAAATGATGTAAAAATTATCCTGCCTACTCGTTCATATAAAACAATATATTGATTTAAATTTTGTAAGACACTTTTTGTCAAGACACACAGTATGCATGGAGATGTGAATCTTCATGAATAATGCTGTGATTCACACCTGAGAAGACAAAGACCCACATAATGACCTGCATAATGACCCGCATAATGAGCCCTTTCAGTCAGGTAGGCTATGTGAAAAAACCCTCTGTGAGCATGCTGATAACAGGATCTTAAGCTGTATTAACGTTAATATAATCTCCACTCTTGACAGAAAACATGATCTCATGCATGCACGTATTATCGCACATCATGTGAAGAAAATTTTGTATAAGCCTATTATAGTTTAAATTACAGTACCAGTCAAAAGATTGGACGCATTACTATTATAATGTTTTTAAAAGAAGTCTCATGTTCATCATGCTGTATATCAAAAATACAGAAAAAATAACAATACTGTGAAATATTATTACAATTTAAAATAATGGTTTTCTATTTTAATATACTTTAAAATATAATGTATTTTTGTGATGCAAAGCGTCTGAACATTCATGTTACCTCTATGGCATTTCATATAGGCTTTTAGCTTAAAAGCATGCAGATTTGGAGAAATATTGATGGATTCTCATATGTTTGTCAATTTTCTATACAGAGGAGTAATATTTATTCAATATTTATTGTCATCACTATGAGCGCTGGATACTCTCATACTTGCAGCCAGAGGGCGCTCTGTGCACATTTAGTCCACAAATGACATGTAGTGAAGGACAGGCATACCATGTGACATTCCAGGAACTAACAGAGGCTTCCAGAGATTGCTATAACCATGGCTATAACATGCAGATAGACACTTTTGAACATAATAAATACACGATTGCAACGATGTATACATGTATTGCCTCAGAATTTGCGTCTGAATAGCGCTCGCTCCATGGGTGTGGCCGAATTAGTGGATAATGAGCTGACTCATGGACGTCTGACATGTCTCTCTTTTCATACAGATTAACAGGGAATTTTTGTTTTTGATTTGACTTACACGATTTAAAACCTGACATTTCAACGTTTCTTTAGACATAAGTCTCATTTTTGTGTGATTAGGTATTCACTAAGTTACACTTCATTTTCTGAGAACCATCAGATTGGACTTCATTCAGAGGGGGACGACAGATCACGCATCATGTTAGTTGTCTTTGTTTTGCAAAAAGCACAACATTTTGTTTTTACTCTGAGTGTACACAAATAAAAGAAGACAGTCTATAGTTTCAATTGATATATTACTTCTGTCTCTATGACAAAAAATGATGGAGTATTTTAAGTCTGTTTTGCTGCAATGTGAAAAAAATCCTGCAAAACGCGCTGGCGCATTTCCCGACTCCAGAGGGTTAAGATCACAGACATCCTCCACAATTATTACAATTCACTAGAGGTCCCCAGATAATACTAATCCCATGCGAATAGGGTTTAAGTATATGTTCAGTGCTTCCAGGTTCTGGCTCAGTATTGGCCAACGCTGTTCACGTGAGCAGCACGACGCATGCGTGATGCTGACGCAGGAGCCGGCCAATAATGAGTCGCCATTCTGACGTAGAACCTGGAAGCCCTAAATGTAAACAACGTAGGAGAATTACACAGTAGAGAAGAAATTGTTGAATAAAGTCTTTATTTTTGTTTTGATTTTGTGCACCAAAAGTATTCTTCTAGTCACTTCATAAAATTAAGGTTGAACCACTGCAGTCACGTGAACTATTTTAACGATGTCTTTAGTACCTTTCTGGACCTTGAAAGTGGTGGTTAAATTGCTGTCTATGGATGAGTCAGATACCTCTTGGATTTCATCAAAAATATCTTAATTTGTGTTCTGAAGATGAACAAAGGTCCTACAGGTGTGGAACAACATGAGGGTGAGTAATTAATGACAGAATTTTCATTTTTGGGTGAATTAACCCTTTAAGCTCAGGATCTATTATACTGACATATCCAATTTTTTCCCCAACTGTTTACATTCACTTAATACACGAAAGAAAATCAACGAGAAAGAAGAGAAGTACACATGGAGAAGTACACATGGACTAACCCCGAAGGGCTGTACTACATATGGAAGTACTGGGGTGACTCCAACCTGACAAGAGGTGGGTTCTCCCAAAGGGAAAGACACAGGCTTTGTTTAGGAGCAACTGTGGAATTTACACATATGGGATCCCCGCAGGGTCACACATATGGAACCCAGCCTAAATTCGGTTCTCAAGGATGCAACGGAGTATAGGACTGGCGCCAGATGCTCTGCCATGTCCGGCTGCCGAGGGTGGTGGAGGACTCAACAGGGTCTGCCTTATAGGGTCTCTCTGTGTCTCTGACCGGTTGAGGTGAGAACACAGGAGGAGACCGGCTCAACATGAATGCTATAGAATGTAGCGAACGTGTTAGGTGTCGCCCAGCCCGCAGCTCTACAAATATCTGTTAGCGAGGCGCCACAAGCCAGCGCCCAGCAGGATGCAACACCTCTCGTAGAGTGAGCACGCAACCTGAGTGGGCAGGGCACGCCTTGTGCTTGATAAGCCAAGGTGATGGCGTCCACTGTCCAGTGGGCCATCCTCTGCTTGGAGACAGCCTTTCCCTTCTGCTGGCCTCCGTAACAGACAAAGAGCTGGTCTGAGGTCCTGAAGCTTTGAGTTCTGTCTATGTACACTCAAAGAGCACGGACTGGACAGAGCAAAGCCAGGGCTGGGTCTGCAGCCTCCGGGGGCAGCACTTGCAAGCTCACTACCTGGTCCCTGAATGGAGTGGTAGGAACCTTGGGCACATGGCCAGGCCGGGGTCTCTGTACCACGTGGCCCAAACTCTAGACACGATTCATCGACCGAAAATGCCTGCAGGTCCCCTACCAATGCAACCAGCAGCAATGTCTTCATAGACAGAATCTTTAAGTCTGCTGACTGCAAGGGCTCAAAAGGAGCACTCTGAAGTGCTCGAAGCACAAGAGCAAGGTCCGAAGAGGGTATGGAGGGAGGTCGAGGAGGATTTAACCGTCTCACCCCCCAAGGAGCCTGAAGACCAGGTCATGCTTCCCAACAGACTTGCCATCTATGTGGTCGTGATACGCAGATATTGTGGCAGCATTAACTTTGAGGGTGGAGGGAGACAGCCTTCGCTCCAACCCCTGTTGCAAGAAGGAAAGCACGGCTCTGATCGAACATTTTCGGGGGTCTTCTCGGTGACACCACTGAACGAACAGGTTCCACTTCAAGGCGTAAACACGTCTTGTAGACGGTGCTCGAGCCGAAGTGATGGTGTTAAGTACCTCAGGGGATAAGTCACCTAGAACCCGTCCAGGGATCAGACATGGAGTTTCCAGAGGTCTGCACACGGGTGCCAAAGAGTGCCCCGCCTCTGAGAAAGAAGGTCTTTCCTCAGAGGAATGCGCCAAAGAGGGGCTGGAGCGAGGAGCATGAGTTCCGCAGGCCTTGCTGGTAAGATCCAAAGAGTGCTTACAAGCCCGGGAAGGGAGACACAGCTCCCCCTGCAAGGTGGAGTTAGGGCACAGTTGCATAGCAACGGCCCGCTCCACAGGAGGGATGTGCGTGTAACCCTTCGCCGCCCCGCCATAAAGGGTGGTCAAGTCAAGTCACCTTTACTTATATAGCACTTTTTACAATGCAGATTGTGTCAAAGCAGCTTTACAGTGCTAACAGGTGAATAATTTTGGCTGCACACAGCTCTTAAAGAAAATGGTGTCATTGTCCAGCTTAAGTAAATTCTGTATTGATTCATTCCGTTGTAAAAATCAATAGTTATTAATTTAGTTAATTTGTCTATATATCAGCACTGGAGAAAACAGTGATGTCATCGTGCAGCTCAGTTCAGTTTGCATACAATGGTGTCAATGCAGAAACGTTGAATATCAAGTGTCCCCAACTAAGCAAGCCAAAGGCGACAGCGGCAAGGAACCCAAACTCCAACAGGTGACATCAGGTGACAAACAGGTGATAAAAATGGAGAAAAAAACCTTGGGAGAAACCAGGTTCAGTCGGGGGGCCAGTTCTCCTCTGGCCAACAGTGAACAGTGCATAATTATGATTTAGGCAGCGTTACAGGTCATAAGTCTGATTGGGATTGCAAGAGTCAAAATATTTAATCCAGTTCCATCTAGAAGATCGTATTCATCACGCCGGTATAGGACAGTTTGTTGGGAATCTGTGCCACTGGCTGTTGTTTCGGTGAGGCCTTCACAGGGGATGATCTAGTTGACACAATCTTTGTTGACACTTCTGTTGACATACTGAACTTGTGATCGATATGACATCACTTCGTTTCCTACTACAAACTGATAACGGTCAGATAAGTATGATTTGAACCATACCAATGCAATTCCACTAATACCAACATAATTTCCGAGTCTACTTAAAAGAATCTTGTGATCGATAGTGTCGAATGCAGCACTAAGATCCAGTAACACTAATAGAGAGATACAACCACGAGCTGATGATAAGAGCAAATAATTTGTAACTCTAATGAGAGCAGTCTCTGTACTATGGTACAGTCTAAATCCTGACTGGAAATCCTCACAGATACCATTTCTTTCTAAAAAGGAACATAGTTGTGATGGCACTGCCTTTTCTAGTATTTTTGATAGAAAAGGTAGATTTGAGATCGGCCTGTAATTGACTAATTCTCTAGAATCAAGTTGTGTTTTTTTAATAAGAGGTTTAATAATAGCCAGCTTAAAAGTTTTTGGTACATATCCTAGTGATAAAGATGAATTAACGATATTAAGAAGAGGATCTATGACCTCTGGAAGCATCTCTTTCAAATAGCTTAGTCGGTATAGGGTCTAACATACATGTTGTTGATTTTGATGATTTACTAAGTTTAGACAATTCTTCCTCTCCTATAGCAGTAAATGAATAGAATTTTTCCTCAGGGACACTACAATGCAATACAATACAATGTCTGTCGTGATACTGTAGTAGACAATTGCATGGTTATAATTTTCTCTCTAATATTATCAATCTTGCAAGTAAAGAAGTTCATAAAGGCATTACTGCTGTGCAGTTTGGAAACATCAGAAGTTGAAACTTTATTTCTCATTAATTTAGCCACTGTATCAAATAAATACCTAGGGTTGTGTTTGTTTTCTTCTAAGAGATTTGAAAAATAAGTAGATCTAGCAGTTTTTAAGGCCTTTCTGTACATAATAGTGTGTTCTTTCCACGAAATGCGAAAAACCTCTAGTTTTGTTTTCTTCCAGCTGCAATCCATTTTTCTGGCCGCTCTCTTAAGGGCCGGGGTGTGCTCGTTGTACCACGGCGTTGGACTAATTTCCTTAATCTTCTTTAAGTGCAAAGGAGCAACTGAGTCTAATGTGCTGGAAAAGAGAGAGTCAATAGTTTCTGTTGCAACATCGAGTTCTTCTAAGCTATCTGGTATGCTAAGGAGATGAAACTGATCAGGAAGATTATTCATAAAGCAATCTTTAGTGGTAGGAGTGATAGTTCTACCATATTTGTGGCAGAGAGGCGGTTTTGCAGCCTTGGCTAAATCCAGTATACACGAGACTAGATAATGATCTGAGATGTCATCGTTCTGCTGCAGAATTTCAATGGCATCAATATCGATTCCATGTGACAATATTAGATCTAAAGTATGATTACGACAATGAGTGGGTTCTGACACGTGTTGTCTAACTCCAAAAGAGTTTAGAATGTCTGTAAATGCCAATCCCAATGCATCTTTTTCTACATGGATATTAAGTACTAACTCCAATATAAAATCAGCAAATTCTTTTATAAAGTCTGTATGGAGCCCTGGTGGCCTGTATACTGTAGCCAGCACAAATGTCAAATGGGATGTGTCGCTTACATTACATAACGTTACATAAAGCACCATCACTTTGAAGGAATTATATTTGAAAGACTTTTGAGTAATGCTGAAGATATTACTATAAATTACAGCAACACCTCCCCCTTTGCCTTTCCGACGCGGCTTGTGTCGATAATAGTAACCTTGAGGGCTAGACTCATTTAAAGTAATGTAATCGTCTGGTTTTAGCCAGGTTTCTGTCAAACACAGCACATCTAGATTATTGTCTGTGATAATATCATTTACAATAAGTGCTTTTGAAGAAAGGGATCTAATATTTAACAACCCAAGCTTTATCATTTGTTTATCAGTATTATCTCTATTTTTTATTTGTTGAACATCAATTAAATTTTTACCATTAAATGGGTTTGGAAGTTTTTTGTATTTACTAATTCGGGGTACAGACACAGTCTATGTGATAATATCTAAGTGAAAGAGTTTCTATGTGTTGGGATTTATATGACTTCTGTGACGTGAGATCGATCTGGTCATCGGGGGGAGCTCCAAAGGATACGGCTGATGAACACCTTTGAGATGGCCCAGCACGCTCCCTTGGCAGCTTCACTGGCTGCGGAGTGCAGGAGGAGTGAGGGTTCCTAGGGGGTTGGTTCTCCGAAGAAAGCGCGCTCACTGTGATCCTCAGATCACAGGTACCACTGCCTGAAGCAACCCTCTGTGGAGTATTGGATCGTGGCAGTAGCAATGGGACTCCGCACCCTTGTCAGGAACTGAAGTCTCGACCGCAACTCAGAGATAGTCATCTTCCCGCAATGGGTGCACGACTCATCCACGAACGCTGCCTCAGCATGCTCGACGCCCAGACATGTGAGACAGCGATTGTGACCATCCCTCAGCGCCAGGTAACGACCGCATCCAGAAACACACAAGTAGAATGTCATCTTTAAAAAGACGCAAGCTCTACTTGTGTAAGCTCTTTCAGGGACTTGCTCTTTTTAAGTGCTGAAGCACGCAGGAGAACGGTCGAGGCAACACAGACAGGGAAATGTGCAGCCTGTCGTGTGCTTCCTTCTCTTTGAAGGCGCTCAATGATTGCATGCCAATGTGCATTGGCTCGTTTTAGTTACACTCGAAGTGGATTGGCCTCTCTAGCGAGATTCCTATTCGTTGGTCTGTCCGACGTACGTCGAACGTGACAGATTGAATGGGAACTTTGTTGTTCATTAAGAAAAAAGAAGAAAAATAATTTTGCGATTTTGTGTAATTTTTAGCATTTTAAGTTATCTTGCCCTTTATTTGGTATAACGATTGTTTTAGATAAAAAGTTGACCCTATGCTGTTGTCCAGAGACATATTTTTTAAATCCTTCTTTACGCTTGTTTCCCCTTTCTGGCTACTAAATGGAAAAAGAAAGTAATGTAAATGCACTCTATCAGTGGTCAGTGGGGTGATACAAACATTTGTGTGTGAGTATGTGTGTCTGTGTACCCGCCACTAGCAGCGTCTGGGGATTCTGATTTCAGTCGGCATCGTTCCAGCTGATTTGCCACAATCTGTCTCTCCACCTCCAATTCCTGAGTCAAACGCTCAAACTGCAGCTCCTAAACACAACACACACACTCAGTCTATGTCTCTGATGAAGAACAGCATGATTGAGCCGATTGAGAAAATAATAATAAAAAATAAACAAGCAGATACGTACACTGCAGCAGTGTATCATAGTGAAACATAAAAATGCTTTAAAATCGTCACAAAAAAACAAATAAATCATATCACATACACAGACACACGCACACACACTAGTGTAATTGTGAGAATGGTTATGGTTCTGCAACACTATGAGAAGCTAATGCACTGCTCTGAAAATTGACAGCTATAATTATCTAATACACACGCAGAGCAGTGCTCTAGAGCAATCTCTTGACATCAGAGACATTAGCTTCACACTCCACTGTCCCAGAAAAGGAAACTAACAGACCTGAGATACTACCTCAAACCCTGTCAACAATCTTTTTAAACAGGCCCTAAATACTGCATTTCAGTGGCTATTTGCCTGTAGCAAATGTACAGTAATTTGGATAATAAAACAACTGATAAATGACAATGTAGTAACATATAACATTGACGGATGAACCATTTAGTCATTACATTACTATTTCCCCCATTTAGTCATTGAAATGTTCATTTTAAAAACTAAAGATTCTGAAGCTTTGAAGAAGATCCCATAAAAATATAATATGGCTTTACTGTAGTAACAGTGCCAACTTTCAAGAGGTGAAAAAGGTGGCATGTTTCCGAATTAAATCCCTGTATGGGGGTCTGGGGGCATCCTCCCCTGTAAGAGAATTTTTGTGATTTTAACATATAAAGGAAGTATTCTGGTGCACTCTGACAAGAAAATAAAGGGAACAGATAACATTTGCGTCAAGTAAAAAAACAAACAAAAACAAAACACGCTGGGCATTGAAACAAATTTCACAATTCCATTTCTATTCACAAGCTTGTGATTCGATTCGATTTCGATTGAGTTCAAATCGATATCGATTAATTTGTATATATAGTATAGTACATGGCAAATTTCCTCAAAGAAAAAAAATATCTCTCAACTAATGCTGTAAACTATACAAGGAACCCCAGTTGGCACATGACTATAATTTATAGGTAAAAATTAACTGATTTGTAATAAGGAAGGTTTTTTTTTATAATAATGCTATAATAATTTTTTAATGACATAATTATCTTTCTAGTCGTTTAAAAAAAAAAAAAAAAAAACATTTAAATGGTGGCTGTCATAAAACGGATTTATTCAAATCATTCGGATTTATTCATTAAAGCTGCAGTCATTAAGTTTTGCGTCTTTGTTGCCATCTCTGTTTGAAACCTGCAATTGCAGTTATTTGCGGAATTATCATCTTTAAGTGGGTTGTGCATCGGCACGGCTCCTCAGCGCAGATGAATCTAATGTTTGTTTGCTGTCAGTCACCGCACCAGTGTGGATACTGTACTTCGGAATCACAAATTCTACATCTTGAAGTATGACCAAAATAAGAATTTTCACCGAAAAATGTCATCTGAACAAGTAAGTAACATGTCTGCCACTTTTGTTCTGACCAACTGAGAAAAAAAAAAAGCAATAAATTGCGCTGGCAATGGTGATTAAATCTAAAGATCATTTAGCTTGGATCACGTCAAACCATGCAAATTACTATTATTGTTATACTTTGTTCTCAAATTGTTAATGTTAACAACATCAGCATTGCGTGACTATTAGTGTGTATTAGCATTACCTGTAGATTTCAATTTCAGTAGCCACTCCGCAGTCCGAAGTCTTTTGCTTCTGACTACGGGTGAATCAGTTGTCACTGATGACTGTCATTTGGACCTTTCTGGATTACAATATGCCATCAAAATGAAAAGTTTAATTATTGCAGCTGCTGTGAGAAAAGGCTATAAATGATCGCCACCTGTAGCATCCTCCACATGCCATATAGCCTACTAGCTGGGACTCCTTCTCTATGTAAACAGACATGATGTAATGATGCAAAGACGAACAGCTGCATGCTCGAATTTCCTGCGGAAACCCACCAGTACCATCTGGATTAGGAAACATTATTACAAGCTTACCGTTGTGAATTGGGCTAAGGTAAGGAGATAGTTTTGAACTCCAGCTGGTTATGTACTTGCTCAAAAATTCATTTTGGATAATTTTTAACCAAAAAAAGTTTTAGACTGCTGCTTTAAATATTGAAGAACAGGTTAAGTAAAAATACAACGCAATATAGTGCATATATTTAGCAAAACGCCCCTCTCTAGAATTTTCCTAGCTGACAAACAAGTTTTGAATGGCATTTAGGTAAATGTAACATTACGTTTACATGCTCTTTTGTTGACATCGTTTTTTCGCAGTTGAAACACTGACTGAGCGATTACATGTGACATGATATGGATTTCAGTAAGTTGTACTGTATCTTTCACCTTCATTCATGTTTATTCATGTTTATTTCATGCTGTAACTAGTAGTAAAAACTGTTGATGTAATTACTTTGGACAAAACTGAAAATCATTAACAAGACCTTTGTCTCAAAATATATTCAATAATTTTAGCGATTCTCATTTGCTACTCAAATCTATAACCTTGTTAAGCGCTCAAAGGTTTGCAGCGAACCTTGTTATTTTTGCAAACTAATAATTTTGATATGGTAAATGCAAGAGGCCGGCATGGCAAACTACAGCATGCATGACAGCATTGGCCCTAGAAAGGGTAGCAAAAATATTTCCAAACAAAGCCGGAGTAGAATGTTTCTTAGCAACACACAGTGTTGTTTAGTTTCTAAATGAATCTGCATTTTTGAATTAGTCATTTGAGAAAGTGATTCAGTGACCCACTCATAAAGACAGTAATTTGCTTAATTCATAAATGAGCATTTTGAGCAAATCGTTTGAAAGAATGACTCCAATGACTCACTCATTAATTCCATTATTTGCTGCCACCTGCTGGTGGTGTTAGTTTAATTTTAAAAGTATCTTTTTTGTTTACTATTCAAAATTTTATTTATTTTAAAACATTAAACTCATAGCATTTTTTGTGCAATTGTGATATCTTGTTTGCTGATATTATGTTAATACACTAGATTATTACTCATTTTATTAAATAGTTTGTTAATATAATATGAACATGCTATAACATAATTTAAGATGAATATAAAAAGTGTTCTTCCCAAAAAAGAAAAGACAATGAAGTACAATGATTGAATGCTGTCAATAATATAGTAAATTAAAACAAAATTAAAACATACAGTATACAGGTGTTTTAAAGAGAACCCTGCGAGAACATGACAAGAAAAGCAAGAAAAACTAGAAAAGAACAAAACACCAGTAAACTTACTGTGAGATTACTCATTCCAGGATATTCCAAAGCACACAAGCATTTTCACAACAGTCAGCTCTGAACTACAGTCACAAGAAAAAACCTTTCAGTCTGACATCCCTCTCTTTCTTCCTCATTCCTTCCTTTGTTGGTTTAAACTGTCCAAATGCTGATCAGTTAAACAAGTTCTCTTTAACTTAGAGTGACTGCTTAGAGTGACAAAAAGAGTGAAAGTTTCCAGGAAATTCCTTTTAGAGGAAGAGGAAGTGACATTGGCCAGGTGTTCCTTCAACAGAGATTCATTTCCTGTTGACAAGAGTCAACAATAAGATCTGGCTTTGCGCCATAAACGGGTAAAGGGAATAAAGAATGAATTTCTCCCAGTTTTTCACTCTTAAATCACCTAGTGTCATATTTAACCTTGATATAAAATAATCCTGTCCTATCTTGTTTTATGGTTTACACTGTTTTTACTTGGGCTAGTAATTTATCCTGGATAGTCAGGTTTTGTGATTTTACCAGGGCTCCAGACAAAAAAATTCATTAAGGAGCCATTGGCTCCTATAGGGGGAAAAAGCAGGCACCAAATCATTTTTTTAAGAGCCACACAACACTGAACTTAAATTTTTAAATCACTTACTTTTAGTCATCCTGTTGTGTTTATATATCTCCCCTTTACAGTTTCAGCATTTTCATCTTGTGATTTTTCTGGGAAATGAATGTCACTATTTTCACTTAATACTATTATAGTTTCAGTTAATATTTTGAATCCAATTAGATTTTTATATTTTCTGGCTTTCATTTTTCGTTCAGTCTTAATATATATTTTTTTAATTTTGGTTTTATTTTTTGTTGTTTTTAAACATGTCTGTTTAGTTTGTATACATTTTTATTTCAGTATTAACATTTATTTCGAGCAATGAAAAAATGTTTTTTTTAATGGTTTTAGTTAACTATAATAACCCTGATGCTAGTAAAATCTTTATACTGAATAATATGTGTCAAATAATGTTCTTAGTCTTTCCTTCCTGAAGCTACAAAAGTTTACTTTGAATCAAATGAAAATAAATATAAATATATAGAAATAAATTTATAAATATATTAAATTTGGTTTGTGTAACCAAATAACAGGGCAAATTGGTATACATTCTACTTGACTTTGATTAATGAACAGGCTGAAATACAGCGGGACTCTTATTCTGAAATGTATGTGCTTTACTTTTGCTGCTTATTCAAGTTCAGTTGAGGAAGATAAAAAAATTACGTTGTTACGACCTGGTTACGACCTGGTTACAACCGTTTACAACACATTACAATATAAATAATATAAAGTAAACTTTGTCATAATTGATCAGCATTAGTTCATAAGCAATCGGTTGACAAATGTGCGCTAATCATTGTTTGCGAGCTGCTCTGAACTGAAGCTCTGTTGCGAGAGCCTGAAGAACGCGCAACAGCGCCATCTTTTGACTTTAAAACATGCAGCGCTCACATTTATTTAATGAAATTAAAGTTATCACATTAGAGACTATCGCGATTTGTTTTTCCATCCACAAAATATGACGCCTTAAAATGATCATTAATACTCTTGTTAAGGTACTGAAGACTTTTTATGACCTCAGGTTTATCCAATGAGCATGAGCGGAGTGGAATAATCAGCATGATTGACATTCAAAACGGTAAGCACGTGCTGCATTGTGTGTGTATCTGCAGTCTGTAGAGCCAGTTTCCCCTTTTGAATGACAAATATAAACGAATTTATATGAAGAAATAGGCAGTTGTCTTATTTACGCAGGAGCAGAACGGTGTGTTCAAATGCAGCTTTTTTGCACCGACGTAGGTGACAACACAGTCGGCTTTCATCAGCGCTAGTTCGTTGGCGTCTGTTTGGTGTGTGATATTTTCCCCTACCCGTTCATATTTTGGCGCTCTAACTCAGTGAAACTTTCACACGCAGCATCTCATTTAATTACGTCAACACAGCAAATGATATGATAGGCTACTGGTCACAGAACATGCAAATAACATTCAAATTTTACAGTCATAACGTGTGAATTTGTATGGTCGCCAATGGCGACCTCAGCAAAAATATCACTCGCAAATTAATATTTTTAGTCGCAAATGCGACCGTTTTAGGTGCAGTCTGGAGCCTTGTTTTACACTGTACACTGTAAACCCCAGATTAACATACTTATTTGCACATATACAAGATCAATAACCAGGCATCACACAATTGCAGGGAGACCTTGAAGCTTCTCTTTTGTTGACAACAAATTTAACAACTATTATCATTATAAATGAGACACCTCATACGTTTATAAGACTTTTAAACAAAACAAACCACTTTTATGATTTATTTTCACACAAAATCTGTTCCTCCCTCAATTTTTAACAGAAACATATATTTTTTCTGCAATCATACTCTATAGTGAAAAGCACATTTTTCTTAAGGTTTGCCTTTAACCCTGTTGTACCGTATATTATTTATTTATTTATTTATTTATTTTCAAAACGAAAATTCATTCAGGAACTATACACCACTGTGTTGCTAGTGGATGCAAGTAGATATAGCTGCAGACCGGAGAACTCCAAAACAGGATGTGAACTCCAAAAGTGTGCGCTACCCCCCAAAAGGGGCGGAGTCTCCACACGCAAAGACTTTCCTTCCACTTAATGTCGTTGACTTACATTTCAAAATAAAAGTTTGTAAATTAAACACTGTTTCTCACTGACAGATAATTTGATCTCAAATCATACAAGTTTGGAATGACATGAGGGTGAGTAAATGACTTTTTGAGTGAAGTAGAGTGTAAAAGTGTCTGCAACTGCACAAAATGTGTAAATAATTTCTGTGTCCAGCATGTGTCTATTGCTAAACAATATAGAATACATATAGAACAATACAGAAACAAACATATGTGAAGTTAGTTCCTACCTGTTCTTTGACAGAATCCAGGATGTTTGTTGCAGTGCTGTCCGACTCCATGGTGTGAAGTGCTGGCACTGCACCTTCCTGCATGCCTGGGCTTGGCTTCAGAGTTGGCATTCCTTCTGTCAACACACAACACATGCCTGTGATTTGCACATTCACACAAGTCTGTAAACTGTGCTTGAAAATTGCTTGTTGAAAATTGAAAAATCTCTTTGTTATAAAGGTGCTTTTATACCAAACACAAATATTCGGTGCAAATGCGATTTAATCAACGTATTCTTTATGGAGATGTTTATACCAGGAGCGAATATTTATTTCTCAACACACCCAAGTGTTTTTATTTGGTACAGAGTGGCAGAGGAGTGAATTTTACCAGTAGTAGAGGATTTTTTTTGACAGTCCCCATTGTGTGCTCTGTGTTCCAAGATCGGTCCGATACCATTCCATCATAAGTCGTAAACGCATGTTACAAGCCAAAATTCCAAATGCAATTCAGCAAGTATCCACCATACATTAAAATGTGTTTATAATAATAAACTATTAGCAGAAATAATTTGTGAAATATTATCAAAAAGAAAAAAAGCCCACTAATGGTCACTGATCATTAAAGAATGTGAATGCAATGATTCATTGTGGGGGGATACAAAAAGAACTTTACACTAAAGCTGTGTGCAGGAACAAAAGTTTGAATGGGGCCAAACTCAGAGTAATGTTTCTCTTAAAGCTGAGCAGGAGCAAGTGAGGATCAGGAAATAGAAAACTCAGACTGGAGATGGAGCAGAGTGATTAGGGAATGTTTTGAGCGAAGAGGGGAAATAGCTGTTGCTCCACTCACATACTCTGCTGAAAACAAAAAAACAAAACAAAACTAGACATTAAAAATGAACTGGCATCTAACTGGCATTAAAAATTAACTAGAGCTGTGGCCTTTGTACCTCACACAATAGATCAGTTTGAAAAGGTCAGACTGGTAACCCGAAGGTTGCGGGTTCGAGTCTCAATACCGACAGGAAATGACTGAGGTGCCTTTGAGCAAGACACCTAACAAAAGCAAAAATGGCTGCTCACTGCTCTGGGTGTGTGTGTCCACAGTTCGTGGTGTGTGTATTCACTACTGCAATAACTGGATGGGTTAAATACAGCAGACACATTCTGAGTATGGATTACCATACTTGGCCTTCACATGTCACTTTCATTTTAAAATGTTTGCAATTCATGAACTATGGGTGTAACATATTATTCAAGTCATGATTTGGTTTAATACACGATCCTGATCTTGCAATATGATACTCCCACAATACTTTAAACAAAGGAATAAAGAATAAAGAAGCATTAATGGGAAGTTTTTACTTCTATGACACAGAGTAATGGGATGGACTTGTGTAGGGAGCAGCATATTCCAGGGCCCAGTTTTATGCAGGGCCCCTCTCTCACTGCAACAGTGCTGCAAAGTCTGCTATATTTCAATTGGATGTTGGTGGACTAGCACAAACAAATGTCCACCACCATCAGATAAGGATGCTATGACAACTGACAGACACCTCAAGGGCGGGAAGGACAGGACTTCTCATTGATCCATGGGCAGTTTCTGCCCTGCACCCATTATGAGACTAATCCCTAAGGTTTAAGCCAATCGCCATAAAAATTCTTTTTGGATGCAAGAGCAGTAGCTGAAATAAAGAGGGGCCACAATGGTCCATCCAATCCATTCATAAATATGTTTTCAAACCTTAAAACTGATGTAAACTACACACATCCATGTCATACTTATTCAGAGAAATAAGTATTTTTAGTGCAGCTACTAGTGCAACATCTGTTAATGTACAAATGAATGCATGCATGACAGTTTAATCTTTTTCCACCTTGTTTGTACTCTTTTCGTTTAGAATATTGCCAAAGGTACTCTGGTGGTGGTTTGAAAAGTGAGACATGCACTGGTAAAACTTTATAGTCACTGTAATAACTGTGTGCCTTAGATAATGCAAATGAGTTCCATAGGGGAAAGAAGGGTGGGACACACTGTGTCCCCAGCAATCACAGCACTGGAATGGAGAAGTGCTAAATTGCAATTTCCTCCTCATTGGAAAGGGATAAATGTACCCTTTCAACAGACACTCCCTCTTCTGAATCTCCGGTCTGTAACAGGGAAGGCAGCAACAGATACATTCAGGTTATGAGTCTCCCATCTAGAGAGACTGTAACAGATACGCCGTCCTGAGTCTCCAGCCTGCAAAGGTGAGACAGAAACAGATATAAAAATGTTCTGAGCCTCCAGTCTGTGAGGAAAGAGACATTTAGGGCCATATGATTTCTGCAGAAATCATTCTGCAGGAAACGCAGACAGATTTGCGGAATTCAGTCAAAAAAACAGAATTTACATAACAAGGAATGTCATGGAAATAAATAAAAAGTAGGTCAGTACACTTAAATCAAATCATGATATAGACTACTGTTTTTGAATATTAAACTGCAAAAAGACTTTTTAAAGACTATTTAAATATGAGTGCTGCATGTTCTGTGTGAATGAATGGCGCAGACGTGCGGTTTCATTTACCACACACACACTGAAGCACTTGTGATGCTCGTGGTGTTTTCATCCTTTGCCGCCTCACTAAATGAGGACATGAATGCATGAACTTCATCTCCAGAGCCGCTATGAGAGTCACTTTATGAGCATTTTACCATTTAATTTGAGAAAAACTATCGTCATATCATAAACACAACGAAACAAAAGTCTTCACGGCAACCCATCAAAATAAATGTTCGGTTTAACTTGAAATTGTGACAGAAATATATTACTGTTGTATAGTAGAATTTAGCTACGTCTCAGCTATGTAATAAAAATACTAACGCTAATAATAATAATAATAAATTATTATTAAAACTTTATTATTCAGGAATAATCACAATTCTTCCATGTTTTAATTTTAATAGTAAAGATCTGTTGCGCAGCACTTTGTTTGACAAAAAGTTTGTTTAATGTCATATGATTAAAAGATATAATTAAATTAGAATTTCTGAAAAAAACATTTCATTGAAATGAATTTTTTTGTTGTTGTTTTTATTAATTCAATTAATTAGACATGCTTTTTAATTATTAAAATTTATTTTAACCATTAAAATAGAGTCCAAAAAAATTAAAACGGGGAAAAAATAGAATCCAGAAAAACTAAAATGGAAAAAACAGAATTTGGAAAAAATAAAACAGAATTTTAGAAAAAATAAAACATATTTCATAGGGCCCTAGACGTTAACAAACACTACATTCAGAGTCTCCATGCCAGAGAGACAAAAGCGGATTGACCAAGATCTGAGTATCTGGCCCAGAGGCAGAAGACATGTAGTCACATTTTCAACAAGGTTAAGCTCAGGAGAGCAAAATTTTACTCAAGGTACCTTTGTCTGCATGTTCCAGATTGTTAAGGACCTTCTGCACCTACTACAGGGCCTCATCTGCATGTTCCAGATTTAGGACCCCTTTTGATGCTCCAGGAGTTCAGCATCCCACAGAGTTTTGTGTTTAAGGCTGTTAAAAAAGATTCCGGCTCCTTTTCCCACTGCATTGTTACCTAGCACAACCAGTGGAAGATGTCAACACCATCGGACTGCTCACTCAACCACGTGGAACGTAAATATCACCTAACCAAACCTCTTTCTAGAGACCTTGACATTGTTGTATATCAGTATATGATATTCTAATTTACATTAGAAGTAATATAACTGATGCTAGTTAATAATAAATATTTCATTAATTTGTTTGATGTATAATAAGGGTCATGGTGAAATTCCTGGCTGTTGCCCCGCAATCTGAGAAGGAATCATCACACTTTCACACTGACCTTAAAGACCCCCTGTGGTGAAAATCAAGTTTTTAATGTTGTTTATATGTCTATGGGATGTTTTAAGACAAACCATATGCAAATTAATGTAAAATAAAGGTAAAATATATGAAAAATACAGCGTTTTTTTTTTAAAATGAAGCATTAAGACATGTTAAACTGCACCCCATAAACACAATCAAGCCTAGAAAAAAAAAAAACAGTGAACCACCCCTTTAAGGAGAAAATACTCGGCAGTGGTGTTGACCTATGACTTATGCTGACTTTGACTTGATACTCAACAATGTTTTAGATCTGCCTGCACTGACACCATTGTATGCAAAGTGAACTGTAATAGTAGTAGGGGGGTCTGGGGGCATCCTCCCCCATGAGAAGATTTTCGTGATTTTAACATATAAACTAAGCATTCTGGTGCACTCCCAAAAGAAAATAAATGGAAAAAACAACATTTGCTTCAAGTAAAAAAAAAAAAAAAAATTATTGACACTAGGGCTGGGCATTGACACAAATTTCACAATTGGATTTGATTTTGATTCAGAAGCTTGTGATTTGATTTCGATTTGATTACCTTCAATTCAATAATGAAGGTACAGTACATGGCAAATTTCCTCAAAGAAAAAATATCTCTCAAATAATGCTATAAACCATAGACATAATAAATACATAGACGCCCTATTGGCCGCTGGATCGCATGTCAACGGCGCCGCCATATTGTGCGGGGCAACATGCCGTAACTCTCATAAGTGGACGGAAGAAAAGATGCCTGACTATTTTGAGGTTTTACAAATCGTCGCACAATCCAAACCACATATCGGGGAACTACCTTTCACATGCAAGTCTGAACAGTTGTTTCTGGTTGTATTTGGTCATTATAACATTGTTTTGACAGCTAGTTGACCACCAAAGTCAGACTATTAAAAGCTAAAGACAATGCTAGTTATCTATAAAAAACTGAGACTTTATAAGAAATAATATAAAGTTTACATGATTCTTATGAAGTCTGAGATTATATTATAGTTTATATCATTAACTAATCAAAATCGCAAGTGAGTCTTCCGTGCAATGAAGCCAGAGGACTTTGACAGGACAACTCAGGCTGTCAGAATTACAGATAGACCTAAACCGACTTATCTCCGAAGAGCAGCTGATTTGATTGATCTAATCGTGGCTCATTTATATTTTTACCCCAGTTTAGCAAGTGGAACCAGGACAACACAAACCTGATCGATCAGATTGCTCCTGATCGATTGCTCCTGTCTGGTCCTGTCTGCCTCGCTGCTCAGAGTGGTTTGCGTCTGTAACTCCGTATAGCTTTGTTTTGAATCTCTTACTATCATTCATTGTTGTTTATATTATCATTACCATATTTCTAATATTGCCTATCACATTAATCTGACGTTGCTAGCTTTTAATCTTTTAATCTAAATCGCTATCACAACGCGTTTGCATTTCGCTAGCTTGTTAACTTGTCATCATTCTCTCGCGTGCTCCTTTTTCTACGCGTTCATCAAACAGCTGTGGTAAGTCGTGAGTCATGTCATCCTCTCCTTCTATTGTTACTTGCTCTGCCTGTCACATGCATAGTATAGCTTTCTCTGTCAACGACGAGGGATTTACATGTCATAAATGTAGGGAAATAGTCAGGCTGACAGAGAAAATCTCAGAATTAGAGACACGCATCCAAACTTTAATCGAGGATAGTAAGAATGCAAGGGCTTTAGATACTGTTTTGGATGCGACTAGCTTAGTGAACTCTGTACATTGTTCGGTTCCGGCTGTAGAGCCCGTGCAGCAGGGCAACTGGGTAACGGTGAGGCGGCATACTCTAAAATTCTTATTCATCTCGGCACTAATGATGTTCGACTTAAACTTTGATACGTACCAAAAACATTTAAGCTGGCTATTATTAAACCTCTTATTAAAAAACCACAACTTGATCCTAGAGAATTAGTCTATTACAGGCCGATCTCAAATCTTCCTTTTCTGTCAAAAATACTAGAAAAGGCAGTATCATCACAACTATGTTCCTTTTTAGAAAGAAATGGTATCTGTGAGGATTTCCAGTCAGGATTTAGACCGTACCATAGTACTGAGACTGCTCTCATTAGAGTTACTAATGATTTGCTCTTATCACCAGATCGTGGTTGTATCTATCTATTAGTGTTACTGGAACTTAGTGCTGCATTTGACACTATCGATCACAACATTCTTTTAAATAGACTCGAAAATTATGTTGGCATTAGTGGAATTGCATTGTCATGGTTCAAATCATACTTATCTGACCGTTATCAGTTTGTAGTAGTAAACGAAGAGATGTCATATCGATCACAAGTTCAATATGGAGTACCGCAAGGCTCAGTGCTAGGACCGTTGCTTTTCATTCTGTACATGCTACCCTTGGGAGATATCATTAGGAAGCATGGCATTAGTTTTCACTGTTATGCTGATGATACTCAGTTCTATATTTCTTCGCGCCCTGACGAAACTTACCAATTCACAAAATGAACGGAATGCATAGCTGATATAAAAAATTGGATGACCAGTAATTTGCTACTACTAAATTCAGAAAAAACAGAGATTCTAATTTTTGGACCAAAAACTTCTTCATGTAATAACCTAGAATACTGTCTAACACTTGATGGCTGCTCTGTTAAGTCTTCGTCGTCAGTTAGGAACCTGGGTGTGCTCTTTGATACCAATCTTTCATTTGAAAGCCATGTTTCTAGCATCTGTAAAACCGCATTCTTCCATCTTAAAAATATATCTAAACTACGACATATGCTCTCAATGACAAATGCAGAACAGTTAATTCATGCATTCATGACCTCAAGGCTAGATTACTGTAACGCTCTCCTGGGTGGTTGCCCTGCTCACTTGATAAATAAACTACAGCTTGTACAAAATGCAGCAGCTAGAGTTCTTACTAGAACTAGGAAGTATGACCATATTAGCCCAGTTCTGTCAACACTGCATTGGTTTCCTGTTAAACATCGTATAGATTTTAACATTGTTGTGTTGGTTTTGATGTTTGTTTTGGATCATTGTCCTGATGGAAGATCCAACCACGGCCCATTATTGGATTTCTAGCAGAAGGTTTTGATTTTTTTTTATCTGTTGGTATTTGATAGAATCCATGATACCATGTATCTGAACAAGATGTCCAGGACCTCCAGCAGAAAAATAGGCTCACAACATTAAAAATCCAGTGTTATATTTAACCGTGGGCATGGGGTACTTTTTATCCATGTGTGCACCAAACCCATCTGGTGGGTTTGCTGCCAAAAAGCTATTTTTTTAGTTTCATCTGACCATAGAAGCCGGTCCTGTTTGAAGTTCCAGTCTTGTCTAACAACTGAATATGCTGGAGATTGTTTCTGGATGAGCGAGGAGGATTTTTCTTGAAACCCTCCCGAACAACTTGTGGTGATGTAGGTGCTGTTTGATAAATTTTTTTAGGCTTTCTGAGACTCAAGACTCAACTAATCTGTGCAATTCTCCAGCTGTGATCCTTGGAGAGTCTTTGTCCACTCAAACTCTCCTCCTCACCGCACATTAGGACGATTTAGACACACATCCTCTTCCAGGCAGATTTGTAACATCTTTAGTTGATTGGAACTTCTTAATTATTGCCCTGATGGTGGAAATGGGGATTTTCAATGCTTTAGCTATTTTCTTACAGCCACTTTCTATTTTGTGAAGCTCAACAATCTTTTGCTGCACATCAGAACTATATTCTTTGGTTTTACTCATTGTGATGAATGATTAAGGGAATTTGGCCTTTGTGTTTCCTCATGTTTATACTCCTGTGGAACAGGAAGTCATGGCTGGACAATATCATGTTCATGATCACCCTGGTGTGCTAAAAAAATGTAAATATGAATGGGAATATACTTCAGAGATATTTTACTCATAAAAAAATTCTTGGGGTGCCAACAATTGTGGCCAACGTGTTTTGGAGAAAAACATTTATTTCATAATGTGATTTCCCCCCACTTTCAATTCTTTTCCTTCAATGAAAGGTTAGATTTTTGCTAATTTTATGAATTAAAGATCAAAAGGATAAACAATGCAGATTTATTTTTACAGTCATCTTTGATCATATTTACCAAGGGTGCCAATAATTCTGACCACCACTGTAACTCATTATCAATTTATGTTTTCAAATCCGTTAAAGGATTGTTAGGCTGCATAAATTAGGTCAGCCGGAACCGGGAACACTTCCTATAACACCAGATGTACTCGTTACATCAGAAGAAGAATGGCATCTACACTAATATTAGTCTCTCTGTTTATCCCGAGGTTTACCGTAGTCAGCCCGGATCCGGGCCGTATCCAGGTGAGATCGAGGACCTGCGCCTTGACACGACCACAACGCAGCCCTGAAGTGTCAGCAGAGATTGAGTCAACTAGATCATCCGCTGTGAAGGCCTCATCGACACGACAGCCAGTGGCACAGTTCCTCAACAAACCGCCCATACCGGCGTGACGAATACGATCCTCAACTGGATGGAACTGGAATAAATACTTTGACTGTTGCGATCCCATCAGACTTATGATAGCTGCCTGAATCATAATAAAGCACTGTTCGCTGTTGGCCAGAGGAGAACTGGCCCCCCGACTGAGCCTGGTTTCTCCCAAGGTTTTTTTTCTCCATTTTAACACCTGTTTGCCACCTGATGTCACCTGTTGGAGTTTGGGTTCCTTGCTGCTGTCGCCTTTGGCTTGCTTAGTTTGGGACACTTGACATTTGATATTCAACAGTGTTTTGATCTGCCTGCATTGACACCATTGTATGCAAACTGAACTGAGCTGGATGATGACATCACCGTTTACTCCAGTGCTAATATAGATCATTTAACTAAATTAATAACTATTGATTCTTACAATGGAATGAATCAATACTGAATTTACTTAAGATGGATAATGACACCATTTTCTTTAAGAGCTGCTGTGCAGCCAAAATTATATACCAGTTATCACTGTAAAGCTGCTTTGACACAATCTGCATTGTAAAAAGCGCTATATAAATAAAGGTGACTTGACTCAACGAAGGCTGAAGAAAGCCTGTCAGCGGACTGTTCTGTGTTTTTCCAAGAGACCTCGTCTGCCTATTATTATGATATTATTATATGACTTATATTATTATATGATTGTACTATTCAATATTTTATTTATTATTTTTATTTTATTGACTATATTATTTTACAATTTATGACATACTATCTGCTATTTTATTCATAGTTATTATATTACTACTATATTTTACTGTTTTTATACTCAATTGTATTTTTAGGCTATTTATAATAATAATATAGGCTAATAATAATAATACGCTATAGAATAAAACCACATACAATTTATATAGTACAGTAATTGTCCTAAAAAATGTTCTACCGCTGTATCTCAAATGTTTTACTGGATCTATTAAGGATTGTCTTATAATAATTAGTACAAGCTGTGCTTTTAATGTTGTCAAGTCAAGTCAAGTCACCTTTATTTATATAGCGCTTTTTACAATGCTGATTGTGTCAAAGCAGCTTTACAGTGATAACTTGTATATAATTTTGGCTGCACAGCAGCTCTTAAAGAAAATGGTGTCAATGCAGGCAGATGCAAAGCACTGTTGAATATCAAATGTCAAATGTCAAGTGTCCCCAACTAAGCAAGCCAAAGGCGACAGCGGCAAGGAACCCAAACTCCAACAGGTGACATCAGGTGGCAAACAGGTGGCAAATAGGTGTTAAAATGGAGAAAAAAACCTTGGGAGAAACCAGGCTTAGTCGGGGGGCCAGTTCTCCTCTGGCAAACAGTGCTTTGTTATGATTCAGGTAGCTATCATAAGCCCGATAGGATTGCAACATTCAAAGTATTTATTCCAGTTCAATCCAGTTGAGGATCGTATTCATCACGCCGGTATGGACGGTTTGTTGGGGAACTGTGCCACTGGCTGTCGTGTCGATGAGGCCTTCACAATGGATGATCTAGTTGACTCAATCTCTGCTGATACTTCAGGGGTGCGTTGTCGTCGTGTCAAGGCGTAGGTCCTCAATCTCACCTGGATACGGCCCGGATCCGTTTGACTACGGTAAACCTCGGGATAAACAGAAAGACTAATATTAGCGAAGATGCCATTCTTCTTCTGATGTAATGGGTACATCTGGAGTTATAGGAAGTGTTCCCGGTTCCGGCTGACCTAATTTATGGAGCCTAACAATCCTTTAACGGATTTGAAAAAATAAATTGATAATGTGTTATGTGTATGCCAGGTTAAAGAGATGCGTTTTTAGTCTAGATTTAGTCTAGTCTAGAGTGTGTCTGCTTCCCGAACAATACTAGGAAGATTGTTCCAGAGTTTAGGTGCCAAATAGGAGAAGGATCTACCGCCTGCGGTTGATTTTGATATTCTAGGTATTATCAGCTGGCCTGAATTCTGAGATCGCAATAGACGTGAAGGACTATAATGCATTAAGAGCTCGCTCAGGTACTGGGGAGCTAAACCATTTAGTGCTTTGTAAGTAATTAGCAAGATTTTAAAATCTATACGATGTTTAATAGGGAGCCAATGCAGTGTTGACAGAACTGGGCTAATATGGTCATACTTCCTAGTTCTAGTAAGAACTCTAGCTGCTGCATTTTGTACGAGCTGTAGTTTATTTATCAAGCGAGTGGAACAACCACCCAGTAGAGCGTAGAGCGTTACAGTAATCTAGCCTTGAGGTCATGAACGCATGAACTAACTGTTCTGCATTTGTTATTGAGAGCATATGTCGTAGTTTAGATATATTTTTAAGATGGAAGAATGCGGTTTTACAGATGCTAGAAACATGGCCTTCAAATGAAAGATTGGTATCAAAGAGCACACCCAGGTTCCTAACTGACGACAAAGACTTAACAGAGCAGCCATCAAGTGTTAGACAGTATTCTAGGTTATTACGTGAAGAAGTTTTTGGTCCAAAAATTAGAATCTCTGTTTTTTCTGAATTTAGTAGTAGGAAATTACTGGTCATCCAATTTTTTATATCAGCTATGCATTCCGTTCATTTTGTGAATTGGTAAGTTTCGTCAGGGTGCGAAGAAGTATAGAGCTGAGTATCATCAGCGTAACAGTGAAAACTAACGCCATGCTTCCTAATGATATCTCCCAAGGGTAGAATGTACAGAGTGAACAGCAACGGTCCTAGTACTGAGTCTTGCGGTACTCCATATTGAACTTGTGATCGATATGACATCTCTTCATTTACTACTACAAACTGATAACGTCAGATAAGTATGATTTGAACCATGACAATGCAATTCCACTAATACCAACATAATTTTCGAGTCTATTTAAAAGAATGTTGTGATCGATAGTGTCAAATGCAGCACTAAGATCCAGTAACACTAATAGAGAGATACAACCACGATCTGATGATAAGAGCAAATCATTAGTAACTCTAATGAGAGCAGTCTCAGTACTACGGTACGGTCTAAATCCTGACTGGAAATCCTCACAGATACTATTTCGTTCTAAAAAGGAACATAGATGTGATGATACTGCCTTTTCTAGTATTTTTGACAGAAAAGTGAGATTTTGAGATCGGCCTGTAATTGACTAATTCTCTAGGATCAAGTTGAGGTTTTTTAATAAGAGGTTTAATAATAGCCAGCTTATAAAGTTTCAGGTACGTATCCTAGTGATAAAGATGAATTAACGATATTAAGAAGAGGATTTATGACCTCTGGAAGCATCTCTTTCAATAGCTTAGTCGGTATAGGGTCTAGCATACATGTTGTTGATTTTGATGATTTAACAAGTTTAGACAATTCTTCCTCTCCTAAAGCAGTAAATGAATTGAATTTTTCCTCAGGGACACTACAATGCACTGTCTGACGCGATACTGTAGTAGACGGTTGCATGGTTACAATTTTCTCTCTAATATTGTCAATCTTGCAAGTAAAGAAGTTCATAAAGTCATTACTGCTGTGCTCTTTGGAAACATCAGAAGTTGAAGCTTTATTTCTTGTTAATTTAGCCACTGTATCAAATAAATACCTAGGGTTGTGCTTATTTTCTTCTATAAGTTTTGAAAAATAGGCAGATCTAGCAGTTTTTAAGGCCTTTCTGTACTCAATCATTCTCTCTCTCCATGAAATGCGAAAAACTTCGTTTTGTTTTCTTCCAGCTGCGCTCCATTTTTCTGGCTGCTACCTTTAGGGCCTGAGTGTGCTCATTGTACCACGGCATTGGATTAATTTCCTTTAATTTCCTTTAATTTATAAAGCGATCTTTAGTGGTAGAAGTGATGGTTCTACCATATTTATGGCAGGGAGGCAGTTTAGCAGCCTTGACTAAATGTAGTATACACGAGACTAGATAATGATCTGAGATGTCGTCGCTCTGCTGCAGAATTTCAACGGCATCAATATCGATTCCATGTGACAATATTAGATCTAAAGTATGATTACGACAATGAGTGGGTCCTGACACGTGTTGTCCAACTCCAATAGAATTTAGAATGTCTGTAAATGCCAATCCCAATGAGTCTTTATCATTATCTACATGGATATTAAAATCACCAACAACAAGGACTTTATCTGCAGCTAGTACTAACTCCGATAGAAAATCAGCAAATTCTTTGATAAAGTCTGTATGGTGTCCTGGTGGCCTGTATACAGTAGCCAGCACAAATGTCAACTTACATAATGTTACATAAAGTACCATCACTTCGAAGGAATTATATTTGAAAGACTTCTGACTAATACTGTAAATATTACTATAAATTACAGCAACACCTCCCCCTTTGCCTTTCTGACGAGGATTGTGTCGATAATCGTAACCTTGAGGGCTAGACTCATTTAAAGTAATGTAATCGTCAGATTTTAGCCAAGTTTCTGTCAAACACAGCAAATCTAGATTATTGTCTGTGATAATATCATTTACAATAAGTGCTTTTGAAGAAAGGGATCTAATATTTAACAACCCAAGCTTTATCATTTGTTTATCAGTATTATCTCTATTTTTTATTTGTTGAACATCAATTAAATTTTTACCATTAAATGGGTTTGGAAGTTTTTTGTTTTTACTAATTTGGGGTACAGACACAGTCTCTATGTGATAATATCTAGGTGTAAGAGTTTCTATGTGTTGGGAATTATCTGACTTCTGTAACGTGAGGCAGCTAGCAGACGGTCGGTTTAGCCAGTCTGTCTGCTTCCTGACCTGGGCCCCAGTTTGTCATGTTTCAGCTCTAAGACTATGTGCCATATTACTAGAGAGAAGAGCAGCACCATCCCAGGAGGGATGAATACCATCTCTTTTCAACAGGTCAGGTCTCCCCCAAAAACTTTTCCAATTGTCTATATTATTCTGCGCACACCACTTAGACAGCCAGCCATTGAGTGATGATAATCTGCTAACTATCTCATCACTCCAACGAACAGGAAGGGGACCAGAGCAGATTACTTTTCCTGACATTGTACTTGCGAGTTCACACACCTCTTTAATGTTAATTTTAGTGATCTCCGACTGGCGAAGTCGAACATCATTAGTGTGCCGACGTGAATAATGATTTTAGAGTATTTACGATTAGCATTAGCCAGCACTTGTAAATTTGCTTTGATGTCAGGTGCTCTGGCTCCCGGCAAACATGTGACTATGGTGGCTGGTGTCTCTATTTTCACGTTCCGTGTAATAGAATCGCCAATAACTAGGGCACTTTCAACAGGATTCTCAGTGGGTGTATCACTGAGTGGGGAGAACCTGTTTGATGTTCTTATTGGAACGGAAGAGTGGTGTTTTCCGCGGCTAGGCCGCCTCACTGTTACCCAAGTGCCCTGCTGCGCGGGCTCTACAGCCGGAACCGAACAATGTACAGAGTTCACTAAGCTAGTCGCATCCAAAACAGTATCTGAAGCCCTTACATTCTTACTATCCTCAATTAAAGTTTGGATGTGTGTCTCTAATTCTGAGATTTTCTCTGTCAGCCTGACTATTTCCCTACATTTATGACATGTAAATCCCTCGTCGCTGACAGAGAAAGCTATACTGAACATGTGGCAAACAGAACAGGATATAACATTGGGAGAGGATGACATGACTCACCGTGTTTGTAGACTGATCCGACTTAACACAGCTGTTTGATGAACGCGTTGAAAAGAAAAAAATGAGCGCGCGAGAGACTGATGAGAAGTTAACAAGCTAGCGAGATGCAAACGCGTTGTAATAGCGATTTAGATTCAAAGATTAAAAGCTAGCGACGTCAGATTAATGTGGTAGGCAATATTATATATAAGGTAATGATAATATAAGCAACAATGAATGAAAGTAAGAGATTAAGAGACAAAACAAAGCTATACGGAGTTACAGACGCAAACCACTCTGAGCAGCGAGGCAGACAGGAGCAATCCTGTATACTAGAGGGATCCACAGGATAAGAAATCTTTTAAGCCCAATCCTTTTAATCTTGTTGCAATCCATTTGAATCGACATAAATTCATTTAGTATATTAAGTATGGTGTACTGACAAATCTGCGAAATGCTTAGGCCAATAGATAATTAAACGATTAATAAGGTTTTGAGTTGCAAATTATCTTCATAATCAGTTGAAATTGTCCTGTGATGTGATTCAAGAGGAAAAACTAAAGGCACGAGGGAAAAAGCTAAAATGCCATTGTTGAAGACAGAAAAGCATTTCCACAATTAAAATCGATGTGCTCATTTCATGTACATTAAATTATATTACATTAGGAACATCTCCACAATTATTAACCTTGAAAAATAAACCAAATCTATGCTTGAGAAGCGTGAGTTTTCACAATTCCTGACGACAATGAATAATTTTCAAGTTCAAACTAGCGAGATTCTGAGTAATTGGAGACAAAACCTTTTTCGTACTCCACGCAGATCATAAACCGTTGGAATCGGTTGAGAAATGTAAACTTTATTGTGCTTTTTGTCCAGAAAAGCCATAGCTCCCCGTTTACTTGCATTTGTTTAATGAGGAGTCTTGCCCCGCACAATATGGCGGACTCGTTGATGTATCGCAGCAACAGTCCAAAGCGGCCAATAGGGCGTCTATTTATTTATTATGTCTATGCTGTTATGCTGTAAAGTTAAACTATACAGGGAACCACAGCTGGTACATCATTATAATATTAAAGGTTAAAATTAATTGATTTGTAAGCTACTTACATATAAATTACACAAAGAACTTTTTATAATAACGTTATAATACATTTTTAATGACATAATTATGTTTCTACTCATTTTTAATACTGTTTCTACTCGTTTTTAATATCGGCCTAAACATTTAAATGGTGGCCGTCATAAAACGGTTTTATACATTCAGTATTGAAGCACATGTTAAATACACAGTGGATATATATCAAAATGCTCCTCTCTAAGTTCATTTTTGTAGCTGAATAAGTTTTTTGACATTGAACGGCTTTTCTGGGGTAAATGTTATGGTAGCCTAAATGTGACATTTTTACAAGCTATTTTATTGGCGCTTTTCCGCGGTTGAAACAATCATTGATCGATTAACGTTATGACATGATATGGATTTCAGTAAGTTGTACTGGATCTTTCAACATACCTTCGGTATTCATTCATCCTACATCCATTCATGTTTATTTCGTGTTGTAAAGCGGAAAAGATGATCCGTTCACGTGCGCTCCGCCTCTGTTTGAACTAAAGCGCTACAGCGATGTGTCAGTCACACCACAGAGCGCCAAAAAAGATCACAACAGCTCGAGAGACGTTTATGGTCTCACTCCAGTTTATGGAAAAGTAGCCCATTTTCGATTTATTGTGCCTGCAAACTCACCCTGACACCCCCCACCCCTGAGAGAGAGAGAGAGAGAGAGAAAAAAAAAAAAAAACTCTTCGGATCTACACGATTCACATAAATGACATATTTTGATTCAAAACGGCGAATTTCGCCGAAAAGCGACTAGTTTGCAGGTATGTACATGGGTTATAACTCATGGCGAGAGATTGCTCAAAACTGCACATGCGTCGAACGCCTGTGTATGCGTATGAATCAAATTAAGTATACTACTTTCCAAGGCTGTGCGTTTGATTGTGCCCCTACACTAGCGTATGCGTAAAAAAACGAAGTATACCCAGGGCTTAAGTCAGTCTGAATAAACAAAGTATTTGCATTTGTGGAGCGATCTGTGGGTTGTCTCATTTTACTATTGAATTGCATTGTTTAAAAATTGGTTGTGAATTGACTACAATGGCACTCCACAAAACCATGCAGCACCAGTCGTATTGATAAGTAGTGTTCAATTTACTCCTAATTATGTACTGCGTATTGATTTACCATTTAATAAAACTATCACAGTTGGTTAAATTTAGTTCAAGTGCCATCTACAGGCCTATTATGTGAAATGTAGGCTGTTAGGTCAAGAACATGCAAAATGGTGATGCAAAATGGCCTACATATATACAGTAATTAGTGTCAGAAGTTTGACAGTAGCAATCCAATAATGAGCAAAATGTCTTAAATTCACATAAACTTCTCTAAAAGCCATGGAACAGACTGAGCATAACTCATAGGTGAGGAAGTGGAGGTTGAGTTGAGGGGTAATGCCTGTGATATTGGGAATTAATTAGCCTTTGCAAAGGTTTGACTTTCTGCAAGACAGAGCAAAGAAAATAAAAATAAAAAATAAAGGAGGAAATAAAAGGAGAAAATAAAAACTGAAGGAGGCACAGCTGAAAACATTCAAGTTTGTCTGACACACCCAGAGGCTTTGGAATAGATCCCAGCTCTAAATGTTCCAGTTTACATCAAACACAACATGGTTTAAAAACAGAAATAAAAAAGAGAGCAACAGAGAGAGAAACCAAAAGCACAAACTTGTATGCACACACGTTCACACACACACAAATACCACAATAAACAACAGGGTTCAACACAAAGCTTTTCACATGTTCTGAAGAAAATGCGAGTTAAGCTTCTTTGAAATTCCGCCCAAATTCCCCCACTCAGAGCATGTCTTACCATGAGCCACACTCTCTCAGTTCTTCCTTATGTGGAAAGAGCACAGCCGGAGCATTCTGTGCAAGGCTCACTCAGAGACATCAGATACCACTGAACCTTTCATGGGCAGGGCCTGCAGTTACCTTACATAGGAAGCAGCGTCATTCAGTACATAAAGGAGTGTTCCATACTCACATCATCTTGAAACTACACTGACACACACCTCACACCAACACACCCCTTAACTACACTCTGACACAAATCTGACACAATGGCCTCAATTTTAGTGTTAGGCTATGACATCTAACTTACTGGCCTGTTGTGGTGACATTTCTTATCTTTGGTAGCATTAACTGTTAAGTAATAAAAAGAGCAAATACAGAGATGATTTAGACACTACACTGGGTTTTTACTACCTGTATACAGTTACACGTTATGACAGAATAAACCATGTTTTATTGGTGGTTCATTACTAACAGCCTTCCACAAATATTATCCTTCAACAGTATTATTGATATGACTGCACTGACACTACTGGATGAAAACTGAGCTCTTTTCAAACCTAACATATACAAAAATGAATAAGACATAGTGTACTCCCATCTAGTCTTCTCCATACTACACTGGTGGTAGTCTTTCAATTTCATTACTATCTATGCAAAAATGGACATCTTAAGAATAATTTTGTGCACTACAGTTTTTTAAAATCACTAGGACCCATTTCTCAATGCTTAGGTCACTTTTTCAAAACTCTTCACACAGTTCTCTTTACCAAGAGAAGCCTCAGCTTGGCAGGCCAGTACATTTAACATAACTTCAGTAAATGAACATATAGCCTACTTCAGTAATTCACTGCAGTATGTTACATGGTCCATGTTGAGAAATGTGTCCTAGCGATTGTAAAAATAAATAAATAAAACATAAAGCACAATTGTGTGGTTTAATCTTATTTTATTGTTTATTTGTACAGGGACAATATTTTTAATTTATTTGTTATTTTTTCTTTATAATGAAGTAGTGTGTATTTAGTGGATTCTGGATTATGTTTAGGGTTGGGAATCGTGAGAAATTTTCCAGTTCCGGTTCCGATTCCGGTTCTGCCTAACGATTCCAGTTCCGGTTCCATTAAAATAACAACTAATAAAAGAATAGTAGTAAGGGGAAAATGCACAATACTATAACATACTAATACTCAAACAGTCCTTTTTGTGTTTATTATTCTTGTAAAATGAATTTAACAGACTGTTAATCTCAACAAATTCGCTAACACTTTACAATAAGGTTCATTAGTTAACATAAGTTAACTACATTAACATGAACTAATAATGAACTGCATTTCTACAGCATTTATTAATCTTTGTTAGGCCGTGTGTCCACCAAAGCGTTTTTTCCAGCTGCTAGCGTACTTTTTCAATCGTTTTGAGTGGGAACGCCGCGTTTTTTAAACGCCAGGAGCGTAACGAGGCGCTGAGCGTCTTTTTCA